>APFE031747867.1:49740-67860 GCA_000404065.3 Pinus taeda
TGCAGAGGAACCCTTGCGGGGGAGGTGAAGATGTCCTCGTACTCCTCCATGACCTTGTCCATCTATAGTTGTCATGTGGAGGGGCCCTGTCTGGAGGTCGTGGCCACCGTCTTCTTCTTTCCTTGAGGCCGTATCATCAGGAAAACAAATTTCCCGGTTTTGGAAATGAGCTTACTGCATTGTTTTGTAGTAACCAAAGAGATGGTGGTAGGTGGTGCTACCTTTGTTATCCTGTACAACTTATTTCCTAAAGTAACAATAATAGCATGGGCCCTTGATTCTACATAGCATCTCGCTTCCACAAGTATGGTTGTCCTAATAATACATCACAAACTTCAAGGGGAGCAATTTCACACAATACCTCATCCGTGAAGGGATTGATGTTGTATGGAAGGCGACACTATTGGCTCACGTGAATATTCCATCCTTGGTGAAGCCACCCGATGGTGTACGGTTGTGGATGTGTTGTGGTCGGTAAGCCCATCTGCTTCACTACCTCTGCTGAAATGAGGTTCTTTTGGCTCCTACTCTCAACAATGAACTGTAGCAGGGAGCCCTTTACCCACATCTGGGAGTGGAAGAGATGCTCCTCCTCCTCTGGATCTTCGAGTTCCTCCTTCCAGATCTTCATGATGGCAACAATGGCGTTGGGCTCCGTATCAATAATCTGCTTCCCTTTGTCATTCCCCTTGTCGGGTTTTGACTCAAAGTCAGAACATGCATCTGATTCTGAAACCTTTAGCTTGGTCACCAGTGACTGCTTGGCCAGACACTCACTTCTGTTGTGAGTGGAGCTCTTATGAAACTCACACCACTTTCCTATGTCTTTTTTCGGCTTCACGGTGTTGTTCTTTGCTTGCAGCTTTGGCGGGTTGTCTTTGGTCGCCCCGCCTTAGCTTTTTCCTTTGTTCTGTAGTTTGGGGGCACCATTCCCTTGCTTTGGATTCACAGATCCAAAGTCTCGCTTCTTCTATTTAAACTTTTTCTCGACCTTGACGACATATCGATATGTCGTGCTGAGCGAGGACATGTTCAGGAATTCTATTTCTTCTTGGATGTACTTGTGCATGCAACCACAGTATTTGAGTACCAAATGCTGCTCCAAATCCTTGATACCCAACTTTGTGCGAGGGGTATGGAAAATATTGGTAAACTCTGGCATGTCTTGGTCCCTTCCCTGTCGCAGCGTGGCCCACTTTATGTATTGATCCTCATAGCTTCTGACAGGGTAGTACTGCTCCTTGATGGCATCGCGGAATGAATTCCAAGTGGGTGCGGCTGAAAATAGTGAGCCTGTACTTTCATCCTTCTGCTCGCAATAGGTTTCCCACCAGTCCTTGACGTGGGGGGCTACTTTGAGAAGAGCAAAAATAATCTTTTCCCGACTGGAAAAATCATGAACAAAAAAATAACCCTCTACTAGATTTAACCATTTATCGATGGCATCTGCGTCTATCTAACCCTCGAATATGGGGATTTCAAAATTAACTTGTACCTTAAACGGTGTGGCGTTTCCAGAGTAGCTATTGGAAGTCGATGCGTCGCCCCTGGGTAGCCGCTAAAGGATTCAGGCAAAGCTGTCCATCATCGCGTTCCTTTGTCACTCGAGGGCTTCTTCGAGCAAGATTTTGATAGGATCTCCTACCCCCTCGTCTTTCTTTTCATCCGCCATGGGAGGTCGTCGAGATTTGCGAGGCTGGTCTTGCAAATGTTCGACCAGTTCAAGCCCTAACTCCTTATATCCCAACCTCATTGGGGACATGCAAAGAAAAACAGAGAAAAAGTAGATCGCTCTAATACCACTGATCGGATTTAAATACGAATGCAACAAATTACAGAAATAACCATAAACATAGAGATGCAGCGGAAATAATATTTCATTTCACTAATGTGAAATACTGAAATATGCTTACAAATAGAAATGGAAATAAACCAGCGAGGGCAATGGTAGCTTATCTCTAAGAAGAGATGTGGCGGCTACATGCCTCTGAACTGTGTTATAATGAGGCTCAAAGGCCTATTTATTGTTGAGAAATAATGGAAAATCGTAAACATCCAAAAACCTAACCCTAGAAGAGGAAACGCCAAACTGTGGGCCTCGTTTGGGTAAATTGGTACATCAATTTCCCAAGGTCGTAACATTGGCATACGATCTCCGTTTGACACGCACAATATCTCATTAGAAAGATCTATCTGAGAACTACAACTTTGGGAAGGGAAATATTAGTCCAGGGACCCATGTTGCTCCCAGTTTTCCCAAAAAACGTTGTTTAGGGCCTCAAAACAGTTCCGGAAGTTCAGGACCCGAAAAACTGCTATAAATAGTAAACTGTGCTACAATTAAGAAAACTGGAAAGCTGAAAGAAACAATGGTGTGGGTCCAAGTGGACCTGGTGGGTGGCCACCAATATCCACATGGATCATCTTCTCTGTGACATGTGCGGGGTTCTTCGTAGCCCATAGGGAGGAAAATTGTGCTGCCTTCAACAACCCTTTTTTCCAGCGGAGGAAACTGGTTGTCCTCCGACAACTCCCATGCAACCAGAAAAATAGATATCAACAACCAAGCGTAATGGAATGGCTTGGTCTCATCCTGCACTTCACAGAAATTTGCGAGGAACTCTTGGTAGAGGTACTTGGACCAGTTGAAGAGGACACTTTCCGCGCACTGGGCTGATACCAAAATGATAGGCGCCACGAGACACTTCCTCATTACCTTGCCTACTAGTATCTGCATAGCTAGCCGAACTGCAGGGTCAGATAAGGATAGGATAGATTATCCCTGTGCCTTCTTCACCAGTTTATAAGCGGTTTTCATGCACTCCTCTAGGCCCCTCTCTCCTGTTTTTTCGCCAAACACCTTGGCTAGATTCAACCCATCACGCGGCAAGTGCGTAAGCCTGTGAATCAACACATCAGTGATGAGGATAGGAGCACCTAGCCATAAACACCCATCATGTACCAGTGTGAGCAGTTGGCATATACACCTTGTGTTAAATGAGGTGCGATGGTAGTGTGGCACCAAAGCAAGTTGAGCAGCCCGGATTGCTCCACACCTCGAGCCCATTCCTCTGTTTCCAACGCTGTCACACCCGTGTCTTCATAAACTCTGCGCTTCATGAAGGTATCTGTTGGTAAGTGTGGGAACTTAGTGAGACCCACTAAATCCCAATCCTCCATCTTTAGTAGTGGGATGCAGGCAAGTTGTGGACCTTCAAATGGCACCTGCTCCCAGAGCAGGGGTGTGGAAATGACGAATTTGTCAAAATCCGGGTCTTTTGGAATCTTTGCCTTACCCTTCCTCGGAGGGACATACTGAGGGAGCTTTGTGATGGGTTCTGCTCCTTCATCCTCTACATTCTCAGCTCCCTAGTTGTCTTCTGCTTCCAGGTCAATAACCTTCTCTTTTCCTTTGGCCGGTTGTTTGCGCTTTTTCTGCGTTGGGGTCATTATATGTCCTCTTGGGGAAGCGCATGTATGTACTGACTTCTTCAGCTTTTCTTTAGCCATGGATTGTGTCGTCCTTAGCGCCATGGGAATTGCAGGTGTAGCTTCAACACTAGATATTTCAAGGCCTAGGGCATCAGATACTATTGCGTCCATACTCATCTTCTCCATAAATAGTTCACAAACCTCAATAGACACATCTGTGTGGGAAAATAATATTTCCAAAAGTATCAACTCATCAAAAAACAACGAATTTCAGAGGAAACTCCAAGTGTGCATAACGTTCATGTTTGGATCATTGCGCATAATTTATAAGGGTTTTTGGAGTCAAATCCAACTGTTCCCTCCAAAATTCGATCATCAATGTTGTATTGGCAGCGGATCTTCAAATTTTTTGGCCTTAAATGCTGCCAGCCCACTCTTTGTACCCATGTTTTGGCTGTCAAATCTTCAATGATCACTTTCCTATTGTGATGCACAGTAACTCCCTCCATATCATAGCTACCTTCGTGTAGCATCTAATACTGCACCATCACCAGTTTTTGTGCAGCCAATCTGCAGCGTAGTCCTCCAACCCTAGCAGGGTAGTTTATAGTCCCACACTCCCTTACAATTGCTTGGAGCACTAAGATTGTCCTACCACTATATAGTCATTGAGTTGGGTCTCCTGTATATGGCTTCCATTCACCCTTCCCACGAAAGGTTTCCATTCAACTTTGCGAGTTGAACTGCGCCTCTATCTGTAATCTCTTTGATACATATAGCCCAAGCCAGTGCATCTGAAACTTCCCTGAAAACTTAGTGAACTTGCTATAATACAATAAGACCAAATCATTCACTTTCAATGTGTGCAGCTTGATGTGTCAATCATGCCATGCTTTTTTGCACTCCCTTTGTACTTGCTAATGGAATCCAGCTAAGAATCTGTCTTCTTCAAGCTCCATCAGTTGCACAAGCCTCTCTTCCGAGGCTCCACGATCCACCATCCCTATGAAAGCTGCTATGGAGAGACTAGGCATGATATATTTGATAGGCATCACAACTTCTACACCATAGACCAATCGGAAAGGTGTTTGACCTGTTAGCTTTTCGTAGGTAGTCATGTATTCCCATAGCACTAGTGCAGGTACGTGCACATCCCAATAATTTTATTGTGCGTTTCAAATATTAGTTAGTGTATTCTCCAAGATCTTATTAAAGGCCACAACTGTTCCATTAGCCTAAGGGTGGTACAGTGTGCTCTTCTGATGATAAACCTGGAACTCTTCAGTCAACATGTTGATTGTTTCATTGAGGAAGTGCGTACCCCGATCACTCATCAACACCGTTGGGAAGCCAAATCTGGTCAACACATACTCAAACAAGAACTTCACAGTTGTAACACCTATAGAATCCTTCATAGGCTTTGCTTCCGCCTATCTGGTCAGATACTCCGTTGCGGTGATGATACAGCGCGCACTGTCTTCTTTCCTGGGGGCTGAATTGGTCCAATGAAATCAATTGCCCATTTTTTAAATGGCTGCAATGATACTTGAGGATTCAGTGGCAACTTGTCCCTTCATGATGGTTTGCCCATTCGTTGACATGCATCATATTCCCTACAATATGCTTTCGAATCTTTATGCAGCATAGGCCACCACAGTCCCACGCGCAAAATCTTTTGCGCTGTCACTTTTCCTGCATAATGTCCTCCCATAGATCCTCCATGGGCTTCTGCAAGGACGCTATTCCTTTCAAAATCAGGCACATACCTTCACAAGATCTCATCAACACCAATCTTATACAAATGACTCGCAATCACCGAAAAATCGGTCGCGCGCACCACTAGTTCCTTCTTTTGCTGACTGGTATATCCTTCTCGATCCGTCCCTGTAGTCAAAAAGTGGATTATATCTACAAAATGATTATCCTCTACGCACCACAAAGAGTTGCACGTCGGGTAGCCCTTCCTCCAAATTAGTAGGATCCTCCCCTGTTTCAATCTACGACAGATGGTCAGGCCATGCATTCAACCTTCCTAGCTTCACAATTACCTAAAAGTCATACTCTTGAAATAGCAACAACCATTTGCATATCTTTCCCACCAACACAGGCTTATTGAATAGGAATTTCAAGGCAGAATGGTCTATGTACATCTTGAAATGTCTGCCCAATAGATAGTGCCTGAACTTTTGAAGCGCGTACACCATAGCCAATCCTTCACACTTTGTCATTGAGTAATTCTTCTTAGCCTTTGATAATTTCCTTCTCGTGAAGGCTATAGGGTGATCCATCTCTCCTTCACTGACTTGCATCAATACTGCTCCCAACGCAATACACGAGGCATCAACGTGCACATAGAATTCCTTCTTCCAATCCGGGAAGACCAAGATCTGTTCGATGACCATCTTCTCTTTCAATACATGTAGACTACACTGACATTCTTCATCCTAGAAAAATGTAGCATCCTTTTTCAACAGCTTCTCCATAGGCATGGTAATCTGAGCACAAGCCTTGATGAACTTTCTATAATACCATATATGTCCAAGCATTGCATAGCTATTTGACACTCTTTGGGGCCTCCAAATTTACTATCATCGCAATCTTGGAAGGGTCCAATGTTGGTACTATTTTATTGCCATCCTTTTCCTCTAAAAATCCATTATTCATCTATCATTTTCTCCCATAAACCCCTCATAGTCCATTGAAATTGATCAATTAAGCATTATAATTGTTATTTTACATTATATTTAATTTGTGGATTTTTATGTTAAAAATTGGAAATTTTCAATAAAATTACGAGATGTCATGACTTCCTGTAATTGGTTTATGTTGTGACACGTGGAATGGCAGGAAAATCAAAACAGAGGATAGGGACGTGATCTAGGATGTACATACATGGTGAAATATCTATTCAGCATTGCATCTGGAGCTCCTGGATACATGGTCAATGCTAGTCAAACCTAACCTTTTTGGTCATAAAAGCAGCAAAAAGCCAAAGTTACCTAAACTGATTTTGTTTTGTTTTTAGAAATCAGTTAAGATTAGAAAAAAAACAAAAATCGCATTTTTTATTGTAAAAGCAGAAACATCTGCGTGATAATGTATGTACATTCGATTGTAAACCTGAAGGAATGTTAGTGAACGAAGGATAAGAGACATGGAGCAGACTTAAGACTGCGTATTGTATTGTTACCAGAACTTTGTTCTTGCATGTAATTGATTTCCAGACTTTAATCACAGGCATTGTTTCATCATTCCAGTGTTTTATGTGTTAACGGTTTCATCAGCTGAAGTTTTCTAAGTGTGCCATCAATGCGTGGACGGGCCCTACGTGGGGATTGGTATACTTTCATTTCATTTTCATAGCATTTAGACTTCAGATCTGAATAGCGTTTGATGCCATTTCTTTGCTTGTGAATTAATTAATTCGATTAGAAGTTCTTGCGAGTGTTATTGTATGATTCATGGTGATAGCTTGAAACTTCAATTGCTAAATTATTGAACAAGATCTTGTAAAAGATTTAATTGAGCATTGAATTTCGAAGTATCTATGTGGACTCCGTTTTCATGCATTTGAGTTTTAGTATGCTTAAAAGAGTTTTTAGTTTTCATGAATTTGATTGTTAGGATGCTTAGTGTGTTACCGAGAAAGAGTTTTTGTGAATGATATCCTTGTAAGAGGATTGAAAACTCAGACTAGTAACACGCTGTGTTTTTAGAACAGTTAATTAAATTAGATGATCTGAGTGTTTAAAGTGTGAAAGGAAACATATTCCAATCTCTTGTAAAAGAGTGTTGTAGCCTGTCACAGTAGACACTTATCTAGGTAGATGAGATCCTTTTAGGTCTATAGATTTTAGACATGTGCCTCGAAGTTTACCTACCTTGGTTGACATTAAATTTAGTCTAATCGAGACCCCTGGATTGGTCACTACATTTTGGCACCGTTGCCAGGGAGGCGCAGTTAGAGGATTTCTAAAAAAAAAAACAAACAAACAAAAACAAAAAAAAAAAAGCAAAAACAAACAAAAACATAGATTTGATTTTAATTCATCATTTTAGAAGTCATGTTTGCTTATGTCTAGATCTAGAGATGATAAAGGTAGATTCATAAAAACCCCCCATCCAAAAACTAACCTACCACCAAGAGCAGACCCTTTAGGAAAAATTGAACACACAACACCAGCTGAGAAAGTCACCATACAAAATTAGAGGATAAACAGAAATCAGGGCAAAGACTCACACTCATTGAGAGAAAAATCCTATTGGCACACGAATCACAGAAGAAACATCTCCCTGAATCATCTATAAAAAGAGAAAGTAGTAAAATAACTCAACAATCTCTACAACAACTTCTCTTTGAAATAAGTGACACTGAACAAGGAATTAAATCAACAGAGGAATCTATCGAAATAGCTGAGGAAGGAGTAGGATCAGCAAGAAGACCCACTCCTGAACAACAACAAGATAAAACAGAGGAGGAAGAGTCAACCTTTAAATTTCCTATTCAAGAACCAGGAGAAAATCATGATGAGGAAATAAAAATGAAAAACATCCCTCCATCTGTGTTACCAAACTTTTATGGCATGGCTTCAGAAGACCCAGATTCATTCTTGTTTGAGTTTGACATAGTATGTCGAACATATGGTTACACAGATGATGCCCATAGGCTTAGACTCTTCCCAACAACATTAAAAGCTTCATCACTAAGATGGTTTATGGGACTTGGTGAACAAGCAATAACTGGTTGGGATGGCATGAGAAGAATATTCCTAAAGAAATACCAACCTTATTGTAGATCGAAAGATTCTAAAGATGATATCTTTAGGATGAATCAACAAGAGGATGAAAATTTAGAGAAGTACTTGGAACGATTTTTTTACAATTTGCAAAAATCAAAACATAGAACAATGTCTTTTGATCTGATTCGAACAATATTTTTGAAGGGCATTCGAGAGGAATACTTAAATGATCTTAATTTGATGGGCAAAGGTGATATTTCCACTTTACCTTTCGAAGAAATTGCTGAATTATGTGAAAAGTATTCTAGGAGCAAAGCCAGAAATGGAAAAAGAGCCATATCATCCAAAGCCACAAAATCTGCTTCAGCAAGTGTCACAAGGGCTGAAATAGGAAACCTGTTAGAAGAATTCAAAATAGATCTATTAAGTACCTTAGGAACTCAAATTGACACTCTGAAAGCCAAGAAAAGACAAGAAGAGGAAGATCAATTAATGGCTGTCTTTTGTCCAAAATGCCAGAAGAAACATGCATTAAAACACTGCCCATTAGAAAACATTCAAGTTTGCGCCTTTTGTACTGAAAATCATGATATATTTCATTGCTCTAAAGTCAAGATTTTGTAGAATTTTAATGTGGCAGCTAACACAGATATGGAGAATGTGTATTTCATGGGCGCAAAGAGACCATGGCAACCAAGACCTCCACCTCTAGGTATGTTTCCAAACCAGAATTTGCAATTTCCTACACAAGATCGGATGTATGCTCAGAATTCATGGAATGTACCCATGCCATGTCAGCACCAAAATTACCCACAACAATAATGGAGACCATCTCAGCAATACTCTCAACAATATCAATCATATCCTCAACCATACCAACCATATTCTCAGCCATATCAACAGTATCATCAGCCATATTCGCAATGTCCTCAAACATATCAACGATATCCTCAGCAACAAGTTGTTTATCAACCCCAACACACTCAACAAGCATTGCCTGCTCCTCCACCAATAAATCCACCTCAATTACAACTTCCATCTAACCAACAACCTCCTAGACCCACTCAGATTCCTACTCAACCTGTACCAAATACAAATAATAGAGCAGAGAGACTAGCTTATAGTGTAGATGAGGGACCATCATATCCCACATTACCTTTACAAAATATCAATTTGAGGTCTGGTAAGGTACTTCAAAAAGAATCTCCAATAGCTTAAAAACAAGAAGAAAATGAAGAAAATGAAAATGAAACTCCAACTCAAAGGAAACAAAATGATGACACCAAAAATAAACAAATGCAACCGTTGCATCCACCACCTTTTCTAGACAGATTGGTCCAAGCAAAAATTCCCATGCCTATACCACAGTTTGATGTTTTAGATGAGCTAAAGAATGTCTATATAAAAATTCCACTACTACAAGCCATAAAAGACATTCCAATATATACTAAAGCAATCAAAGAACTGTGCCTCAAGAAGCCTACTAGGAAAAGAGTTGATCCACAAACTATTCATGTTATTGGACATTTAGCTGGCCTTATGACAAACACCATTTCAATGGAAAAGTATGTTGATCCTAGTATTCCCAGAGTCACTACAATCATTAACAACATACATATTCCAAACACCTTAATTGACCTTGGGGCCGCAATAAATGTGATGACTCTTGAAACAATGAAAACACTACAGCTCACAAACTTGCAGCACACAACAATTGTTCTAGAACTCATCGATAGGTCTAAAATGATTCCTGAAGGGATTTTGGAGGACATAATTGTTTCACTGGACTCTTGGGAGCATCCAGTGGACTTTTTAGTTCTTCAGCCAAAATCTAATTTAGGAGGACACCCTATCATCCTTGGTAGACCATGGCTAGCAACTGCTGATGCATTCATAGGATGTAGATCAGGTAATATGATTATTTCACGAGGAACTGAAAGAAAACAACTCACTCTTTACCCATCAGCACAATCACCAGCAATAGCACACAATTTATGGCTTGATGATAAATACAATGATAAGGCAGAAGTTCAATCTGTTTTCAACATCAACCAAATCTATGATTTTCAAGAACATAATAATGATGATTTGGTAGAATTGTTCCTTTCTCAACCTGATATTTCTGAAGAATTAAGAAATGACCAATACCATGTTGCAGATGAACTTTTGGCACAGAATTTTCAGGAAACATGCACCATTCATTCTTTGCAAACAACATTTCATAACATTTTTCCCGTTCAATCTATCACAAACACATAGAGCAAGACCATAGAGATTAGTCCAGGAAAAACTTTGAATATTAGCACTCACCTAGACTCATCTCAGGAGGAAAAATTGATCCAATTATTGAGAAAATACCAGAAAGCATTTGCTTGGGACTACACCGATATGCATAGAATTCACACTGAAACATGCACTCACCATATTTATACGGGTAGTAATATCAAACCAGTGAGGCAATCGTAGAGACGAATGAATCCCATGCTTTAGGATATTGTTAGAGATGAATTACAAAAACTACTGAAAGTCAATTTTATTTATCCTATCTCTGACTTTCAGTGGGTATCCCCATTGGTAGTAGTGCCCAAGAAAAATGGCAAGTGGAGGATTTGTGTTGATTACAGACAATTGAACAAAGCAACCATCAAAGATTATTTCCCACTACCATTTATTGACCAAGTGCTAGACACATTAGCTGGGAAATCATCATTCTCTTTTCTTCATGGTTTCAGTGGCTATAATCAGATCAGGATAGCCTTAGAGGACCAGGACAAAACCACTTTTACTTGTCCCTGGGGCACTTATGCCTATAATGTTTTACCATTTGGACTTTGCAATGCTCCAGCTACATTTCAGAGAGCTGTATTAGCTATTTTTGCTGATTTAGTTCATGACTGTGTTGAAGTTTACATGGATGATTTTTCAGTGTATGGTAATTCATTTGAGCATACATTAGAGAATCTTGAAAAAGTTTTGAAGAGATGTATTGAAGCTAATCTGTCCCTGGGAAATGAAAAGTGTTTTATGATGTTAAATGAAGGGATAGTATTAGGTCACTATATTTCTTCTCAAGGCATTAAAGTTGATCCATCAAAAATCCAGATCATTGTCAATTTTCCAATTCCGAAGACTCAAAAAGGGGTAAGAAGTTTTCTTGGGTATGAAAGCTATTATAGAAGGTTTATTGAACATTTTAGTAAAATATCTTTACCTCTGTTTAAGCTTCTAGCAAAAGATACACCTTTCAACTGGAATGAGAATTGTCAACAAGCTTTTGAAACACTCAAAGAAAAATTATCAACCACACTAGTCTTAAAAGGACCTAACTGGACCCTACCATTTCACATCTTTACAGATGCATCTGATACTGCAGTAGGTGCCTCGTTAGGCCAAAAAGAAGAGTCTTTCAATTATGCCATCTATTTCATTAGCAAAAATCTAACACCTGCAGAATTAAACTACACAGTCACTGAAAAAGAAATGCTTGCCATCAAATTCCGACATTATATAACTGGTTATGAGGTTTTTGTACATACTGACCATTCTACCATTAAGTATTTAATGAATAAACCAATCACTAATGGCAGAGTTACCAGATGGCTATTATTATTACAGGAATTTAATTTTACAGTGTTAGATAGACCAGGTAAGGAGAATCAGGTGGTGGATTTTCTTTCTAGACTGCAAAATTCAGGTGAGATTGTTTCGGTTGAAGATTCTTTTCCGGATGAAAATTTATTTGCAATTTCAATCGTGAATCCTTGGTATGCTGACTTAGCCAATTATTTGTCCATAGGAAAAACACCTCCATATTTTACTCCAAAGGAAAAGAAGAGGTTGATCAAACAAAGTGCTAGATATTCATGGGTTAATGGAGATTTATTTTACACCGGTTATGATATGATTATTAGACGATGTGTGAGAAATGATGAAATAATTGATATTTTAAAATCTTGCCATGATGAACCATGTGGTGGGCATTTTGCAGCCAAAATAACAACATTCAAGATTCTTAGTCTTGGATACTATTGGCCATCTATTTTCAAGGATTCCAAGAAGTATGTGAAAAGTTGTGATAGCTGTCAAAGAATGGGCAGACCAACAACTACAAATGAAATGCCACTTCAGCCTCAAGTACATTTAGAACCATTTGAAAAATGGGCTCTAGATTTTATAGGACCCATCAATCCAACTTCCAAAGGCAAAAAGTACATCCTCGTATGTACTGATTATGTGACAAAATGGGCTGAAGCAAAAGCACTAGTCTGGGCAATTGAACAAATAGTGGTAAACTTCATTTTTGAAGAAAGTTTTATAAGGTATGGAGTACCAAGGGAGATAGTGAAAAATCAAGGTACTCAATTTACTCCAAATCTAGTCAAAGACATCACATAAAAATATAAAATCAAGCACAGGAAAAGCACACCTTGCCATCCACAGGCCAATGGCCAGGTGGAATCAACAAATAAAACATTAGAAGGAATTATCACTAAGACAGTAGCAATGAACAGAAATAATTAGGAAGAGAAGCTCAAAGATGCACTCTGGGCTTACAGAATCACGTGGAAAAACACTACAGGATTTACACCATATCAGTTGGTGTATGGAAAAGAGGTAATGCTTCCTATTGAATTTCAAATACATACTTATAAGATGGCTGCAGATTTAGGAATTGATCTCAATGAAGCCCAACAAGAGAGGATTCGGCAATTGAACCAGTTAGATGAAATGAGGCAGCAAGCAGAGGATACAATAATCCTAATGCAGAAACAAAGGAAGCAGTGGCATGATACATACATTAAAAAGAAACAGTTCAAAGAAGGAGACTGGGCTTTACTTTTTGACTCTAAATTCAAAGATCATAAAGCCAAATTTACAACACATTGGATGGGCCCATATGAAATAGTTCAAGTATATGAAAATGGATCAATTAACCTTACTACAATTGATGGAGAAGGCAACACCTTTATTGTCAATGGACATAGGTTGAAACTCTATCATAAGCCCATCAGCAAGGACAATTTTCTTCAAACTGTATCTCAGCAAAGGGAGGTTGAGATATTGCAACCTTTAGCTGTGATATCTCTACATTAAGCAATTCAATTTCATAAATATATAATATTTATATATATTAAATATATTATATACAAATAAAAAATTAAAATTAAAACAAAATAAAAATATAATACTGGTTTAGATGTGAAAAGCAGACTCTGGCACACTCTAACCTAGAATTCTTACTAGAAAACCAATCATTTGGCTAGTAAGAATTCCTTGTACTACTTGTTTACTATTTTTCATCACTTCAATAATGACTTGAGGACAAGTCCAAGATTTAGTGGGGGAGAAGAATCAGCATTTTGTTTTCCCTATCTCATCTCCTCATTTTTAAATCTTCAAGGAATTTGTTTCAGTAATTCAGTATTTCAATAAAAGAGTTGTTTTTTTCTAATCAGAGGAACCTGCTCAAGCAATATGCGGTGGGACCTATTCAGAAGACTATGTCAACATTACCAATAAAGAAACAGTGAGGGACCTATTCAAGCAACATGTAGTGGGACCTATTCAGAAGACTATGTCAACATTACCAATATTAGAGGGACCTGTTCAACCAATATTAGAGGGACTTGTTAAAGACTACATTCAAGATACATCAGGCTACTTCAACAAAGTTTTCAAAGGTTGCTTATCATCAGAATTATAATCAAGGCTACATCAACACCAAGGATAAAAGAAGCTTCACAAACATGGTTCTTCAGAGTTCTTCAGATTTTAAAGGGACCTGTTATATTCAATTTCATTTCAAAGGGACCTATTCTGGAAAGTGAAGATCAGTCATACCTGTAATGTATTGTTGAAATTTTTATTTTAAACATTTAAAATTCTTAAATTATTTTAGTGTTAAAAATGATAATTATGATTGCTTGTTATCAATTTCAAAAACCCCTATACTCATCACCTTTGTAATATTCCTAACCACTCACCTCATTATCACTCTGCTTATCATTTCCTATCACACCTTAGCCTATTTCTATTCCTACTACACTCTTCAAACCTTGTCATCAACTCCTCATTTTTAAATTGGCCAAGTACCAATAAGTAGTGGATACTAAATGTACAAGTCCGTTCCATGGAAAGGCAAGTGTTAAACTGCTGGAGTTATAAAACAATCTTTTGACCCAAGTCTGCTCATGAAATATATATCCGTTATCATCATACGATTTGTATATTGTGTTCTCATAATTGTACCTCCGTAAGTCAGTACTGCTCCTCTGTCTTCATGATGTGAATGCGCCTTCCAACTCTGCATTGTCATCATAGCAATTGGATGAAGGTCGGCTGTTGAGTTTTCATTTTATAAAACTCTGAGTTCATAAAGTGCATTACCGTGTTAGTGTTCAGACTCTGAGTTTCTCAAAGAGGGCCGAGATAGTATGTGCTGCAAAGGGAGAGAATAGCAGACATGCTTACCTCGAGTTGTTTTTACTTCCGCCCATAATTTAAGGAAGTTAACCAGGTCAGCTCAAGCAATTGAAGAAGGAAACCCTGAAAATCGAGGACGTTACCAGGTCAGCTCAGTGGAACGCAGGAAAAGAGGTAACAAGTGAAAACCCTGATTGAATTTTTGAGCATAAAAAAAGGGTTAAAACAGAGATTTTCAACAAAATGACTAATAGAGAAGAGCCCAAAAAATTTGATAGTTCACAATATCATGAAGACCGTGTCACGATTTTAAGGGAAAAACACTGGTTGTCTTTTCTAGAGAAATTCAATGGAAACAATGAAGAAGTTACAAAGCAATTTGCATTTTCCTTCAATGGAGAGAAAGTTTTAATAGGAAACTTCTCTTTTAGAATTCTAGAGGAAACCATAGCACAAACATTGGGAAACAGTCCAGAAGGGGAAAAGTATTTCAAAACCAAACAATTTAAGGAAAAATCGTGGACTCAGTTTATGTCTAGGTCAAGGGTTTCCTCTGTCAACTAGAAAAAGGGTGTTCCTAGAAGCTGGCTAATTCACCCATGGGATGAAATGGTATACATTATTCAAAAATTTGTTACATGTGAAGGATGTTACAGCATAGTATACCTATATCACATAAAAATTCTATTGCACTTAAAAGGTCAATGCACTATCAGTCTGCCCTATTTCCTCTTACAAAGTTTGACTAAAATGTCGAAGACCATTCAGAAACAAAAAGGTAATGAAGATAGAAGTTTGTATCAATTTGGGTTGATCAAAATTCTAATTGAATTTGAGTTGCAGAGGAGAGGAAAAACATGGAAAGAATTTTTAATTGCCAATCAAATTAAAGAAGATGAACAGGAACAACAGCAATAATTCTCAGAGTTTATGCTTGATATTGATGAGGAAATCCTTGAGCGTAAGTCAAGCAATGTTCCTCAACCCAACAGTAGTGTAAGGGCAAGACGGATGAGGCAAGAAACTGCGAAGAAAATTGAAAAAGATAAAATCTTCACTACTTATAAGAGAAGATCAAGGAGAATAAAAAGGAATCAAACACAAGATGATCAACCAGAGTCGAATGCAAATGCACCAATGGACATTGAAAGCAGTACTAATTCACAACCAGAATAGGAAGCATAAATGGAAATTGAGAGTAACACGGGAGAAAGGAAAGAGCCAGCACCTGCAAATAAGAAACAAAGAAGGTTAGAGAAACAGATTGAAGAGCTAAAAGAGGAATTGATGGAAGCAAACATGCTAGAGAAGGTCATAAAGAAGGAAAATGAAATGTTGAGAGCTCAGAGCAAGAAGATTCAGCAGAAAAATGAGAAATTGAAGAAGCAAATCAAAGAACTTAAGACTGATCAAACTGAAACGTGCAAATGGGCGACAAAATGGTACACTCAGAAAAAAGTTCTCAAAGAAAAATATAAGAATCTGAAACATGTTTTTCAAGTTCAGAAGAATGCCCAAGTTCAGAAGAATATAGATGTATTGCTACAAGCGGCAGAGGCACAAGTAGGAACAAAATATAAAGGGAGCACATCAGGATTAGCATGAGGACATGCTAAATCATTGAGTTTGGGGGAGATGTTGGTACTATTTTATTGGCATTCCTTTCTTCTAAAAATCCATCATTTATCTATCATTTTCCTCCATAAACCCCTCATAGTCCATTGAAATTGATTAATGAAGCATTATAAATTGTTATTTTACATTAAATTTAATTTATGGATTTTTATGTTAAAAATTGGAAATTTTCAACAAAATTACTGGATGTCATGACTTCTTGTAATTGGTTTATGTTGTGACACGTGGCATGGCAGGAAAATCGAAACAGAGGATAAGGATGTGATTTAGGATGTACATACATGGTGGAAAATCTATTCAACATCGAATCTGGAGCTCCTGCGTACATGGTCAATGCTGGTCGAACCCAGCCCTTTTGGTTATAAAAGCAGTAAGAATCTGAAGTTACCTAAACTGATTTCATTTTGTTTTAGAAATCAGTTAGGATTAGAAAAAAACGAACGTAGCCTTTTGTATTGTAAAAGCAGAAACATCTGAAGCGATAATGCATGTACGTTTGGATGTAAATGGTAATAACTAGGAGGAATGCTAGGAAAAAAAAGGAGAATAGACAAGAGCAGACTTAAGACTACGTATTCTAGAACTTTGTTTTGCATGTAATAGATTTCCAGAACTTAATCATAGGCAACTTTTAATCAATTATAGTGTTTATGTGTTAACATTTTTATCACCTGAAGCTTTCTAAGTGTGCCATCGAAGCGTGGAAGGGCCCTACGTGAAGATTGGTACACTTTCGTTTCATTTTCATGGTCATTAGCCTTCAGATCTGAATAGCGTTTGATTTCATTTCATTGCTTGTGAGTTTATTAATTCAATTAGAAGTTCTTGCGAGTGTTATTGTATGATTCATGGTGATAGCTTGAAAATTCAATTGCTAAAATATTGAACAAGATCTTGTAAAAGGTTTAATTGAACATTGAATTTCAAAGTATTTCTATGGACTCGGTTTTCATGAATTTGATTTTTAGTATGCTTAGTGTGTTACCTTGAAAGAGTTTTTGTGAATGATATCCTTGTAAGAGGATTGAAAACTCAGACTAGTAACACTTTGTTTTCTTAGAACAATTGATTAAATTAGGTGATATAAGTGTTTGAATTGTGAAAGGAAACATATCTCAATCTCTTGTAAAAGAGTGTTGTAGCCTGTCACAGTAGACACTTATTTAGATATATGAGATCCTTTTAGGTCTATAGATTTTAGACACGTGCCTCTAAGTTTACCTACCTTGGTTGACATTAAATTTAGTCTAATCTAGTAGCCTAGATTGGTCATTACAAGATGCTTGAGAAAGTGGTGTGGAAATTGTGCGATTCCATAACATGTAGATGCTTTGGTACATAAGTGGGAAATTTCAAATCATTATGGACTTAACTATTGCTTCCATCCACCTTGGAGCATGATTTTGAATTTTCCTTTAAACTCATTTAGTCACTATTGCTAAGGCCATGAAAGGAATAATTCATGGTTATAAAAATTTTGGTCTCTCACCTTGTTGATAAAGTGCCTCACCCCTCTCTATATTGTTGATAAAGTGCCTCACCCCTCTCTATAATTTGGCTTTTATAGTCAGCTTCAATTTTTCTATTAGTGTATGTACTCTTAATCTAAGATTTGTTAGTGGCCTAGAGTTAGAGATTCTCTACCCTAGGATGTTATATCTCCTTCCCTAGTGTTGTAGTTGTCGCAAAAACCCCTCCAAACTTTCCGACCCTTTGAAATTTTGGTGCCCCTTTACAATCCCCGTAGTTGTTGCCTGTTCTCGAGACCTTTTCAGGAACCTTGATCCTTCTTCATCCCACAAATAAAAAAAAACCTTGTAAGCTAACAAATCATGACCCTCTAACCTAACCAAATTAATTATCAAGTCAAGTCACTAGGTCACAGTGAAAA
>APFE031747868.1:0-26671 GCA_000404065.3 Pinus taeda
ACTACTACAGAATGGGCACCGTCATCAGGTTTGCAATTTTTGAAGTTCATTCCAGATCGCCCAATATTTGCATCAAAAATATTGTTATTACAATCAATTGGTGAAGTTCAGAATGCACACAGACAGAATAGACATATAAATTATTCTGATTCCCTAGAAGAAATTAAAAAATGTATTAGATATACATATGAGTACTTTGACATTGCTGATTCAGTTTGGTGGGAGTCATTTTTCAATAATCAAAGTGATATCATTTCAACAACAACAAATGAAGATATACCTTTGAAAAATCCATTTATTTGACCACAAAATGTGTCGAATGAACATGAGGAAGAAATAAACATTGTTGAACAACAACAATCCCAAGGTATCATTAATTCTTCACAGGCAGAGGAAAGAGAGATATATATTGGTTCTAGAAGGTCTCATGCACAACGTGAAGCCATGGAAGACCTTTACAGGGGTTCAGTACAAGATATTAAGGAGGGTTGCATGATCACAGTGCTAGCAGATGGAGATCTCAATGGCTATCCATTTTGAGTTGCTAAAGTTATAAAGGTCTTTACAGAAAATGAGGATGTTACAAGTGTTGAATTACATTGTTATGCCGCAAATACACACCCATTCAATAGTGTGTATAAGCCAGAGATGGTAGTTGACAAAAAAAATGGTGGAAAGAGAAAAAGAAAGGGTATGAATATAAATCATCGCCGCACAGACATATTGAAATTGGAGGATGTTGACATACTTGTTTATGACTTCAATTTAACAAAGAGGGGAGCTCTTCGCTTCAAGATGATAAAGATTCTGAAAAGGTTGTTACCAGAAGGAACAATATTGAGATGGGAGTCTGCTGAAACGAGTCGTAGATCTAGACGAATTTTGAACCCTAAAATGATGGGCATGCATGTGGACTTAGATGGGGCACTAGTTGATGAAATAGAAGAATATGGAACATCTTCATCAGCATCGAGTGACTCATCTGAAGATGTGAATTTTGTGGCATGCAAGAAAATATGAGTGATTTTGAATAATTGTTTAAGATAGTTTATCTAACTGATGTATGCATCGTCTCTTGAAATAAAATTTTTGATTTCCATATGGTGTTAAATGAGAAGTTATGAGTCACTTTTATGTTGTTAGATCATTTTACTAGCATTTTTTTTAAATTTTGAAGATTGACCCTAAAAAAAATCATCGTCCCAGTATAATCACTTCTTCGTTTTCAAGCTATATTTTGCACGAAAATTTTGTTTTCACTGCTATTTTGAAAACATGTTCAAAATTGTCCCTAAAAAAAAAAACCATCGTTCCAGTATACACATTTTTCGTTTTTAGCACTGTTTTTGATGTTTTTTTAGCGTTTTTTGGCCAAAATTCCCATTTTAAGTTTATAGTTCCCGTTTCAAAGTTTACATTGTTAATAATACAATATTCTATGGTATACAATATATAATGACAAACTTTGTTGCAGCTTCTATGTCTTATCTTATCGTGTTGGTCCTTCACTTCCATTCTGCTCACTAGTAGTGCCTTATTCCATCAAGGCATATACACATTGAGGCTCCAAGAGGGTTTCCTCCTATCATTATTGTAAGTCACATCTGCTACAATGAACACGGGCTCATCAAATTGCTCTCTAGGATAGCCAATACCCAAGCTCCAATTTGCCTTCAAGTAGCTTTTTTCATCCATCAAAGAGCTATACATAATGCTACAATACTTCACCCAATCACGCACCAACAACTTCCTTCTTGTCTGCTGCCCTAGGGCTACTTTGGGTAGTCAACACGTTTCCCTCCAGTCAGCTCTAAGGAACCTGATCAACTCACTCGTGATTATGCTCCTAATATGAGACTTCACCACCTCAGAATGTCATATACATGGCATCAATAGGCTGCTCAAAATCCAACCCAATCATCAACTTGACCCAATACACCTCCACAAATACTATTGTGCACCATGTTTTCTTGCTACACTCCGCAATTCTGGTTAGGGAATCAACCTTTAGCCCTTCTCCTCCATGCAGTCAAGAAAACAAGCCTTCTAAGGCTATGGTTCATCAAGGGAGAGGCATTCTACACCTACGTTGCCTCTTCGTGCTTTGTATTACCCGAACACAACACCAAATGATGTCCTTGTTTCTTGCTACGGCATGCGGCCTAGCACGTCAAATGTTGTAGCCTTTGATCTCCTCCAAAACTCCTCCAAACAAACTCCAAATAGCTCCGCTTTGTCCTCTATATTTGCAGCCTTCCCTTCCCATCAATATAAACCCAAGGCAACACCTAATCATGCCTCAAATAACCCTAATCCCTCCTTGTTGTCACTTACAACACTTCATTCTTGCCATAGAAAATACCAACATTGTACCTTGGCTCCCTTACGTTATCTTTTGGCTCCTTTTGTTGCGGCATCCTCCACGAAATTTTAGAGCTCTTTATGATATGTATTTCCCACACTTGGATACTGAAATGACTCCAATACACCTTGTATTTATACTCATGCAAGGGCTCCAATGAATCTTAAAGAGACACATCTATTGGAGTGTTTTTACACCAAGCCTACATGACTTATTAACCAATAATTACCTTGTCAACTTCAAAAATTCATTTCTCTCTAACGAAAGCTCATATTCGGACGATTTTCAATGTGTTTGAATCATATCATTGAGCCTAGCATACTCATCAATCACATGTCATACCTCTATCATGGTTTTGGCCCAAATCACGATGGGTGAAAAACCCCACATTTGGGTTCCAATCCCACAAGCTGCCCTTGTGGTTCTTTTCCCTCCAAACCCTGAACCCTAGGGCTTGGAGTACCTCCCAAGATACACAAATGAACATGAGTAAGCTTATACAACATGCTATATCTTCATATTATTTGAGGGGCATCAAGATCTTCAATCTAGTGACCATTTCACTTATCATATTCCTTGATGATATACTTATTTTTCTTGCCGCTTCGTGTCCTAATATTTCACATATAAAAAGAAAACTCTCTCAATTTGAATTAGTAACGGGCATGAAAATTAATGAAAGGAAATCTAATAATACCACATTTAACAAATTTTCTCCTTTTAATACTTTTCTTGATCAACTTTTTCTCTTTTCAATATAAATATTTGCAATAAGGCCTCAATTATCTCGTATTCTTCCTCAATCCTAATGCATAGAAGGTAGTGGATTGGCTTTTACCTATTGATTGATTGAGGCAAGAATATGAATTGAGTGACCATACTTGCATATGGTGGACGTTTATTAGTCCTAGTTAAATTGTTGATAGAAAGCATCTCTAAATACTAGACCTCAATTGTTGTTATCCCAAAAAGTATCCTTCAATAAATTCATAAAATTATCTTTAGAATCTTTTCGATCAACCATAGATCTTGAAAATGTATCATTTTGGTCAAATTGTGATGTAGATTAGATAAATCACTAATTGCAACAATTAGAGGTTTATTTCAGTGTTTATCATATGGATCGGAAATACAAGATTTCATTTGTGTAGTTGAAATTAGAGGGTCATGCCCTAACTTGGGAAAGAAAATGGAGACCTTGAGGTTGGAAGGATATTATCCAGTGACTAAGTGGGAGGACTTTAAAACCCTCATAAAGTCACAATTTTACCTTATCGGGTGGGTAGAGGACTAGTGGATATGGAGGTACTACTTCATGTAGATGAAATAGCAGAGTGTATAGGAGTACACCACAAATTTCAAAAAGATGGCCATAATACTAGGAATATCCCTAAAGAACCCATATGTACCTCTAAAGTATGTGGGAGTCTATAAAGCCATCTGTAAAATCTAGTGATGTTGTTCAATCCTAGATCAATGGACAAGGCTTGTGTATAGGCACAATATCTTGAGAACATAGACCATAAAAAAGGGTAAACAAGTGGACTAAAGAAGAAGAAGCATCAAGACGCTTCTAAGGAAAGGAAGAAGAATTGGAAAGGGGTAAATATAAAAATATGATGGCGACAACATACCAGTGTAAATGCCCTAGCAACCACTACAACCACTATAACATTGACATTCATATAGAGAAGTGTTGGAAGTTGCATCTAGAGATTAACCCAAAGAACAATAACTAAGATAATAAGAAGAGGAATCACATGGCCAATTATTTGAGAGATTATGTTGAAAGAAATTCAGATGTGGATGAGAAGATTGTTTGTATATCAGTGCAGAAGGAGGAGAATCTAAGTAGCCATAAGAAATAAGAAGAGAAATAAATGACTAAACTATTCCACATAAAGATATAGGTCAAGAAGACAAAGGTTGATGCTCTATTTGACTCAAAATCACAGGAAAATCTAATTGCAGTAGAGCTAGTAAACAAATTTGGGTTGGAAGTTCATGATCATCCAAGCCCATATACATTGGTATAGGTAAATAATTATGCAGAGTTAAAGTTAACAAAAATGTGCAAAATATATTTGCTATCAATGTTGATTTTATTAATGAAGTAGAACTAGATGTCATTCACCTTAATGTATGTAGAGTGTTGTTTGGAAGTCTCTGTATGTACATGCAGGTTGTAATATTCATGCGGAGAGACAACCAATATCACCTTGTCAAGGATAAAAAATAATTCACCATCAACGCGCACAAACACAAGGAAAAAATTTCATTGGTAAGTTCCAACCAAGCCATGTAATTGATCATTTTTAGAAAGAATATCATTTTCATTAGGGGAATTTTGAGGTCTAAAATGGGCCTCTTAAGAAAAATGTACAACCAAAATGAACTTTATAAAAACCAATAGGATTCAAGATGATGATGTCAAACATGGGGGATGATTCATCATTTTTGGAGTAAAAAAGTAAAAATATTAAAAAATAATAAAATACTAAAACTATTTTTTCAACTCGTATTTTCAACTTATCTCCCTAAGGTTTTACTCAAATTTCGAACGGTAGTACTTGTTGGATGAAAAATTCAATTCATCATCCAAGGACTACCCATGTTTCATACTTTCAATGACCTTTCTATACGAAAAATTAGAAATATATGAAAAAACGTCATTGAAATCATGTTTTTTCATGTATTTCTCATTTTTCGTGTATTCGATCCATCGAAACTATGCAACATCGGTACTACTTGGATGTGGAACTAAATTCTTCACCTAATGAGTGTTGTCGCTCGAAATTTGAGTAAATTCATGGGGAGATAAGTTGAAAATGCGAGTTGATTTTTTATTCTTTTATTTTTTCCCTCTAAAATTTGATGATGTAATCTAATCTTGTTTTATTATTTCCATTATTATTTTATAATTTCCTTAGAAGGACCATTTTAGACCTCAAAATTCCCATAATGAATGTTTTTAAGAGAGAACAAGTCTATAGAAGAGTTGGTAATAGTAAAGACATCCTTAGAGGGAATTTCTACTAAAAAAAAAAAAAAAATTTGGAAGATTTCCTACATGGATACAAAGATGTATTTTGGGAGCCTAAAGGGTTACCACCCAAGAGGGAAGTGGAGCTCGATATCCAACTATTGTTGGAATCCCCTTTTCCAAACATGAGGTTGTACAAGAATCCTGTTATAAAATCAAGTGAAGTGAACAAATTGTTGCAACAACTATTTAAACAAGGTGTGATTTGACCAAGTACACCACCAAGTGGACCACCCATCATCATAGTGCCAAAAAAGGATGGGACTTTATGGATGTGTATATATTATAGGGAATTGATCAAAATTATGCTCAAGACTAGGTACCCCTTACTTAGGATAAATTATTTTCTCGATCAGCTGCAACAAGCAAAATATTTCACCAAGTTGGACTTAAAGTCTAGATATCACCAGGTTCAAATCAAATAAAAAGATACCTAAAATATTGTCTTAAAAACTAGACAAGGTTTGTATGAGTGGTTATTCATGTCATTTGGACAATATATTGCACCGACCACATTTATGAGGTTAATGAATGATATGAAACACCCTTTTATAAATTCATTTATTATTTTCTATTTGGATGATATACTAATATATTGTGCTACCTAACAGGAACACATCTTACATCTGATGTAGGTGTCAGAGACATTAAATAAACACCAACCACTAGTAAATATCAATAATGTGATTTTGCACAACAGTATTTGGCATATTTTGGGCATGTGATAGGTGTAGGAGAGCTAAAGTTAGATCTTGCCAACATAGAGACCATCATGAAATGGCCAATTCCTATTAATGTTTATGAAGTCAAGAGTTTTGTTGGGGTGGCACAATACCTAAGGAAATTTATAGCTTCATTTTAAATGATAGAAAGACCAAACAACTCCAAAAAAATGAGAGGTATGATCCAGGTGGATATTGGTGGCCACCTGCCTATTCCACCTAGACCTCCAATCGGTTTCGTCTATTTCCTTGATTATAGCAGCATTTACTATTTTTAGCAGTTTTTCAGGTCCCGAGCTTTCAGAGATGTTCTGATCCACTAAATGGTGTTTCTTTGTTTTCCCGTAGTACTCGGAGATATATTTCCAATGAGGTATTGTATGCACCAAATGAAGATAATATGACCAAGTTACAACCCCAAGAAGTTGATTGCCCAACAAACCCCAACAACGCCCACAAACTCTTGTGTTTCATCTCCTAGGGTAAGGGTTTTGGTTGTTTAGGGTTTTCCTTTGTTGTTCAGTAATAAAAAGGCCCTTCAACATTATTTTAGCATAGTTCATAGGCATGTAGCCTCCAAATATCTTCTCAAAGATAAGCTACCATCACCGGAGCTAGTTTATTTCCATTCTGTATGTAAGCATATTTCAGTTCTTTGATATTAATGAAATGTGGTTTTATTATTTGTTTTTATGTTTATATTTGTATTTTTTTGCCTTCTTGCATAAGTCTGGATCAGTGGTATTAGAGCAGTATGCTCTTTCTCTGTTTTATTTTACATGTCTCCAACGAGGTGAGGGTATAAGGAGTTAGGGCTTGCACTGGTTGAACCATTGCAAGACCAACGTTTCAAACCCTGGTCAAAGAAAATAAAGACAAGGGAGGAGGATATCCTTTCAAAATATTCCTCGAGGAAGCCCTCAAGTGATAGACGAACATGATGATGGATACCGTTTCTCAGATCCTTCAGCAACTACCCACGGGCAACACATATTCTTCCAGCAGCCACTATGGAGGTGCCACTCCTTTTAAGGTACCAATTAACTTTGACATTCCCATATTTGAAAGTCAGATAGATGCAAATTTCATAGATAGATACCTAAATCTATTGCAAGGATATCTTTTGGTTCATGACTTTTCCAATCGGGAAAAGATTAGTTTCACACTCCTTAAAGTTGCCCCCCATGTCAAGGATTAGTGAGAAACCTGTTGTGAACAAAAGGACGAGAGGGAATTCTCACTATTTTCATCCACACCCACTTGGAATTCCTTTCGAGAGGCCATCAAGGAACAATATTTCCTTGTCAGGAGATATGAAGATAAAAACATAAATTGGACCATGCTGTGGTAGGGAAGGGACCAAGGTGTGTCAGAGTTCACAAATATTTTCCATACGCTATGCATGAAGTTGGGTATCAAGGATTTTGAGAGGAATTTGGTACTCAAGTACCACGATCGTCTACAAAAATACATCCAGGATGATGTGGATTTCCTAGACATATCCTCGCTTAGCGTCAACTATCGATACGCTGTCAAGATTGAGTAGGAATTTAAACAAAAGAAGAGAGACTTTGGATATGTGAATCTAATGCAATGGAAAGGTGCCCCCAAACTATAGAACAAAGGACAAAGCCAAGGCAAGGTGACCCAGGATAACCCTTCAAAGATGCAAGAAAATAACAACACCATGAAGACAAATAAGGGCACAACGAAATAGTGTGAGTCCCATAAGAGTGTCATTCACAAGAAAGAAGCAACAACAATGCCATAAGAATCAGCATCGACACAATAGGAAGCAACAACATCATCAGAACCACTAACGATGGCAACAACAGAGGCACCGATAGAAACATCAACAACACTAACAACAATAGCACAAACAACACTCAGGGTGGATTGACTCTAGGACGAGTCAATGGACTATGGTTAGGGCCTAGTGGGGTCTTCTTTTTGAATTTTTATGCGAAACGAAGATTGGGAAAAGTGGCGGGGATGACCATTGGGGTTTGGAAGCTGACAACCAAGGGTGGAATAGGAACTGGAAGTAACTGATAGTTGCGGAAAGGTGGTGGAGAGGAGCAGGAACAACCGAGAAAGGGGAGAATAAAGGCAACTGAGGATGAAGACATCCGAGCAGAAGACAGGAAGAACTGGCAGTCAAAACACAACAGAAAGGATAAAAGGAGGAAGGAAGGGCGAAGAAAGGTTGTTGTTGGGAAGTTGAGTGAGGCAAGGATCGTTGGAGCTTTCTTGTGTTGTGGAGGAGTGTGAACAACTCCTCGGTATTTTTTGTGTGTATATGTTGGTTATGTTATTCCTGTCTCAACCCTTCTGTCATTTCATGCCAACATACTGGGTGCTTTAGACAATCAAAATGGAATAAGCATCCATTCGAAGAATCCTTCATTAGTTTTAAAGGTGTTTTTCAACTTATATCCCTCTCTTATCCTAATATGATGATACCCACTTTTCAAATCAATTTTTGGAAACCAATTTTTAATC
This sequence comes from Pinus taeda, assembly GCA_000404065.3. Classification (NCBI taxonomy): domain Eukaryota; kingdom Viridiplantae; phylum Streptophyta; class Pinopsida; order Pinales; family Pinaceae; genus Pinus; species Pinus taeda. The sequence continues at coordinate 8,630 of APFE031747868.1, forward strand.
TTATTCAAAGCTATGGAGTTTGTACACATGCTCCATCAAACATCCTTCTTTGGGCTTGATACTGTAGGCATTACACATTAACGAACACTTTCTCGAATCAATCCTTATCTAACAACTCCTACACTTACTTTATAACGTCTTCATTCTCCATAGATGTCTTGTCATAATAAAATTTAGTAGGAAAACTTCTTCCTAGTATCAGATCGACATGATGACTGACACTCCTTATAGGTGGTAGTTCATTTGGAAAATCATCCACAACAATGTCATGATGTTCCTCCAACAACTCTTGAATCTCTTAAGGAAAATCAGAAATAGTAGTGGAAGTAAGAACTACTCGCAAACAATAGAAAAAATTACCTCTTCTATATTTAGTTGTTGCAAAAAATATTTCCCACTCACCATCAAAGATTTAGGACTATGCGATTCAGAGGTCCCTTCTTCCTGTAATGGAAGAAAAGTATGATTAACGCCATATTTTTGAAACTTATAGGTGTTTTTCTTGCCATCATGTACATCTCCTTTGTCAAACTACCATGGTCTTCCAATAAAAATATGGCACACGTCCATTGGCATCACATCAAACATGATCTTATCCTTGTAGCTGCCAATTTGAAGCTCTATCTCCAACTGGTCATTCACCAAAATTTTATGCCCTTTTTGTAGCTAAGACACTTATAGGGAACTAGATGCTTTTTCTTATTCAAATTAAGATTTTCTACAACCTTTGTAGATACCAAGTTGTTAGTACTTCCACTATCAATAACGACATTACAACACTTCCCTTGAAATTTGTAAACAATTCGGAATAAGGTTTTCCTTTGAAATGACTCGACAACCTTTCTCATGTTGAATCAACACCTTTTTTTAGCATCAAGGCCTCTCTTGTTTCCTGCACATTCTCAGCTTCGTGCATCTCTGCTTACACTTCCTCTAGTGGAGCAACTAAAAAATTTATTTGACATGTTTCTCTGTTCTCAGGACAATTATATGTCATGTGTCCAATCTTTCCACACATGTAGCAATGAACTTCTCTTCTACCTCTTCCTCATCCTCTGGAAAAGGATCATCGACCTTTGGATTATCCTTCTATTTTTCTTGGTGAAGTTGAACTACTAGAACCATCTCCTAGTGTTGTAGATCTTCCTTTGTTTGTTTATTTCCCTCTAGCTCTAGCAGCGCTCTTACCTCTTCCATCTTGCTTCCTTGCAAGTTTGTTTTCAGCTTTCAAATCCAATTGATATGCTTCCTCCACTATTCTGGGTGACAGTACACTAGTATCATTATGTATGTCCACTCTAAGCCCATTTATGTATATATTTTCTTTTCTATAGACTCTTGTACATATCCCAACCTGATGTTCACTTTGTAGAACTGTTTTGTATACTCTCTAACTGTTAGAGCTCATTGCCTAAGGTTTTGCATATTCCTGAACAAGGTGAGCTGGTAATATTTTGGCAAAAAATTACCTCTAAGTTATATCTCCATCTTGTCCCAAATTTTATCTTTTGTTTGTTCTTTCTTCCTCTCTTTGCTTGTACACCATCCCACCAGAGAGCTTCATGACCCTTTAGCTTAGTTACAACAAATTTGACCTTCTTCTCCTCATCCATTTCTTCATATTCAATTAATTTATCTATCTTTGTGATCAATTCGATAAGCTCTTCTGAATTTGTGCTACCTATATAAGAACAAATATCTAGTTTGGGTTTCATAATACATCCCAAATTTCTTTCGATACCTTGCCTTTGTTGGTTCTTCTTCCTCTTCAAGACTCACATCTCTTTCTCTTGGTTCTCTCTATAAACTAGTCTTCATTATAGCCATTCGTGCCTCCAATCACTACATTTCCCATAGTACCTACCTATTAGAAACTAGTCTTTGTCTTTCTCCTATTCTAGCACCTCATCCAACACCTCGATCAACTCTAGGCGACATGATTAATTTTTTTCCTGAAGCAGACATAGGGTCTGATCTGATACCACTTGATAGAAATCTAACATAGATTTGTGAGGAGTTAGTTCCAACACAAATCTAATTCCCATAATCGACACTGCCCTCATCCCTTTAGGATACAACCTTGTAAATCAGAGTGGTAGGATTGGAAGATGGCCACTCTATGTGAGTAGTCCAAAGCCTACATATATATGGCCTCGGTGACCCTCTTCCTACTGGATTTGACTTAGCGACAACATCTATAGAATAACTTTATCGTGCTTTTATATATATATAGATAGATATATCCTGATGCTAATGAAAGGATGTCAGGATAAACCCTCTAGGAAAGGCCCTCTCAAGCTCTCCACCAAATACTAATTAGTCAGTTATAGTATCCCGACAATATACTAAAGACACACACAAAATCTTAACGTGATGGACATTTTCAGTGAGCCCACAATTTAATTTTTAGGTCTCTCTATGCATATCCCAAAACAAATAGAAAATGCACTCACGAAGAGCCATTAGGTGGAGACCACTGGGTGGGGCCCATAAATAATTCCTCAGGTCATCGAGACAAAGCCTGTGAAAAGGAAAAAAATAAACTATGCAAATCTATTGAGGTAAGTCTTCCAAGCAGGTTCCACTTGATCTCCACAACTTGACGCATCTAATTTTGATAATTAATAAGGTTATCGAGGTAACAACCATCGGCCAGATCTTTTCAATTGACGCTTTTGTTAATTGTCACACTTCCTTATAATGAATCCCTATGGGGAATGAAAATGTGAAGTATTTCACTCGGCTCCTTTGTGGGCTTGCCTTTGTACACTCTAATGCCACTCTTTCGGGAAACTCCTCTCCCTTCTCCACTCCTCCTATAACCACTCCGTCAAATGATACATACACATATATGGCCTCTTGGTCCTCCTAATAAAATAAAGTACTATTATAGTTGGATTGTGTATTATTCATAAGATTGTAGAAGGACTAGTTGGAATGATATTAAGGATTCCCACCACAACATACATGAACCCATTTTCATTAAATTTCAATGAATATAAAGATTACAATAGTCTGACCCAGATCCATGAATGTAGGATCAAAAAGGTCAATTTAGGGAAAATTAAACAACTATAACAATCCTTTAACAATATATCTACTCGGTCAAAGAAGGCTATCGATTCATTTTGAAAATTATAAAAGCTCCTAGCCCTTCTAAATTGTGGAGAGACATTTGGAATAACGATGCCATCCCAAAGGTGAAAGCTTTATGTTGGACTCTTGTTCATGGAAGCATTCTCACTACAGAAAATCTAAAAGTCGATATATACAAGGTCCTTCATGGTGTGTTCTTTGTAAATAGAAAGAAGAGTCGATCCCTCACCTCTTTTTTCATTGTTAATTTACTTTATTAGTGTGGAGATGTGTTTTCGGACAAGTTGCACAAATATTAGTTGTTCCCTCAAGTTGGCATGAAATGATTATAAGTTGGACCTATCAAGGTTCCTTGCAAGGGTCAAGTATGAAAAGAGCATGGAGAGCCCTTCCGATGTTTATACTTTGGAGTATCTAGATATCCATGAACCAAAGAATATTTGAAGGAAATCATCCCTCAATAAATCTAGTGTCTATCAAAGCTTTGTTATTTATCTCTCAATCATTAATGGTGAAGGGCATCAAGAAATCAAAATTGGAAGGGATGACAAAGATAGAAAGTAACTGGTTAGGCATAGGTGTACCCACAGATCATGCTAGAAGATTCAGTCCTCACCCCTAGGTGAGGAAAGTTTGGTGTTTAAGCTTAAGTTGGGAAGAATTTGATCATTGGAAAGACACGCAAATAGAGGCCATCATTTTGGCTGAAGGAGTAGCTAAAGGAAATGCAAGGGTGGTAGGAGTGGGAGGGGTACTTTATTTCCCCAATGAACCAGTTGAGATAAAATACACATGGTGATTAGTAATGGCCACCAATAACAAAGCGGAGCTATTTGATTTGTGGAAAGGTTTGGACCTTGTTGTATCTCTTGGAATAAACAAAATTAAAGTGGGGGGACTCCTTGATAGTTATAAGAATGTTCACAACCTCAAATTCCCATTATCATGGCACCAAGACCTCTATTGTCACAACAATAGATTATCAATTTAAAAAAAATGAACAATACTTGTTCTTCCATGCTCTCCGTAATTTAAACAAGGTTGTCAATTAGTTGACGAATCACCGAGTGATTTTGGGTGAAGGAAAATATGAGGTTGATGGAAGTGATACGGTCCACCTACCCATACCCTAACTAAATGTTGGTCGAGGAAGAATTTATTTCCTTTATTGTAACTACTAACAAAGGGATGATGTGGGGAAGAATAAATGGAAATCTAGACAGGTGGGGAAAGGATGGAGTCCTCTCAACACTTGGTTTCCTCCTGGATTCTCAAGTTAAAACATTGCAAGGCACAAGAAGGATAATAACTAAGTTATTGGACATCATACACAGCTCGTCATATCAAAGAAGAAGAAGGAATGCATATGGTATTGGAGAATTAATGCTGAGTAAATGGACATCGTCTTGTTACCCTATGAACTAGCTGCAAGGGTGGTTTGGCAGATCCCTTGGATAGGATGCATATTTAATGGGATTGAGCATTGAATATATCCATGGGATCATGTCATGAGCCATTGATAATGGCATGCAAGAGTGAATTTTTGTATTTAAGGATTTTTTTTCCACCCTCTGAGTGTCTCGTTGTCATAAGTTTGGAGCGTTGATTAAACAATTGTATGGTTTGGAGGGACATTGTTATGGATTCGAGGGAAGGTTAGGATAGGAAATACCTTGAGGAGGATGTAGCCCACTAGAAGAGGACCACCAAATTTCTATTTAAATTACTTATGGGAAGGCTTGATCTCATCACTCATTAGGTGGAGCTACTGGATAAAGATTGTGCAGCTAACACCGATTGCACCAATGCAAAGTTCGAGAGTGTGTAGGATTCTTTGGAGTGAAATATTGTGAAGATGGAGACCCGCTTGCTCACTTCCAATTAAGAGTTGATTAGCGATAATATATTTGTTGAGGTGAAACAGATTGTTGCAGGGTTATCTGAGGAGGTAGTGGCTCAGTTGGGAAAAGATGGAGGATAAGGGGCCTCAAGAGCGGGGCTATGTAGTAGAGCCAAGGAAGCCAGTGAAGCTATAAGGAAGTCCATCCATGGTTAATGCTTTCTTATGCAATGTTGATATGTCTTGATATTGGGGCTTTTCTTTTAGGTTTATGGGAAGTATCAATGTTTTTTTATAGTTTATAGGGCAAGTAGGGGGAAGAAAATTCTATTATGGATGTATTGGGATCCAGAAATAACTGCTTAAACTGAAGCTATTTTTGATTTGATAATGTAAAAACAGTTTTGGCCATGCAAATCCAAATCTTGAATATAAAGGTACTCATTATGTTTAACAAAAAAATAGTCCTTTAAAAATCTGCCTACATTAAACAAAATACATGGAAATTTCAAACAAATCCTATCCTAACAAATCACTCATTGAGGAACCAACTCCTTTGGTGAAAAAAAATTGACCTCTTAGTCAACGAGAATTATGAATGCCCCTACATCAAAGGGTCTCTTTTTGTCACTTATAATCTTGACCACATATAATTATAGCCTTGCCTAAGACAATGTTTTACCATCATTGTCAAGATGAATCACAGGGGCATTTCTCTCTTGATACCACAAATCTAAATTGACCTACCTTCATCATTTTGACATATCACTTTTTTTTGTTGTAACAATCTACCAAAGCTCGATGACCTTCTAGCTAGTCCATTTTTATGATTAAATCATACATCACTAGTGCACTGATGTATGCCTTCAACATTGTTTTACATGCCACTATATTTCTTGGACACTAGTTAACACTAGGTCCTACTGCTTGTTTTACCGCATAAGCCATTTCAACTTGTTTAAAGTCATTGTTATCATAGGCTACCAACCCACATTTTTCTAATGAAAATAGTGAAATGAAACTATCTATAGCACTAGAATCAAACATAATTTTTACTTTTACATAATTTATCATACTTGAGGTTTCTACCAGGATGGATAGGTGTTGAGTTCAGTGGTAATCAACCACTACATAAATTGGATGGTGGTTTCCTACTCTTCCCATTGATGCTTTTCCTTCTATATGGGTGTTATTAGGTTGTAACTTAGGGAAGTTACGTTGGTAGTGAGGTCCCCCACATCCCCACCAAGTGATGTGTGGTAGAGTTTGAATAGAATATTATGGGGCCTACTAGAATGATCTCCTTCCCCTAGGACCCATGCCTTTGCTTGCAACGCCATGCATATGTCCTCAACTTGTACAACTCCTTGAAGTTAGTGACGAAGCTTCACTTGCATCCATTGGAATCCTTCTTGTAATTGTTCTAGGTACAACCCTGTTTCCATGTGGCAGTGGCCTCAAACTTCCTCCCCTAAAGGTACAAGGGGCCTTCCAAATAAACCATGGTTATTTTGTAAAAATGTCTTTGTTTCCCCCTTTCAATTCCAATTTCTCTCTACACTGCAATCATTTTCAACAACTTTCACAACTGAAGATGGTTTCCACATTCAAACCATTTCCTCATCTTAGGGTTCAATCCATAAATGAAGAAATATGTTTGGCATTGATCAATGTCCATGTAGGAGACATACCTAACCAATTCCATGAATCTAATCTCCTATTCTTCTACCATGAAATTTCCCTGCACCAAAGCATGGAAGGCTCCTACTTTTTGTTCTTTGTAATACGTTGGTAGGTACATTTTCCTAAACATTTCCTCAAATAAATCCTAGGTGATAGTGTCACGAGTGAGGTGTAGTTGTCATTCTAGGTTACCCCACAAATTTAGGGTGTTATCTATGAGCTGAAATATCATTATCCTAGACTTCGAATTGAAAGTATACTCTCTTAGTGTGAAAAATCCTATCATTCCTTCCCCAACTAAGATTTTGCTTGTTCAGTGGCACAACCTCTAGGAAATTTAGGGAGCATAATCTTCTATAGCTCCCTAACAATTTCCTCAATTGGACATCCTCTATCATTTTACCTTGATCCTTTCAGGTTTCCTACCCTTGATGGAGGGTACTATGCTTTAATCTCAATTGTTTATCTCCATGTTAAAGTGTCATTAATTTCCTCTACGAAGCATAGGATGAGAACCAACTTTGGTGATGGCAATGCAGGTTATGGATGAGGTGGTACTTGGGACAAGTCTTCTTAGCCCTAATTCCCTCATGTCCTCACTATTATGAAATGTTAAAGTATATGAATGCCACACTAGGGCCATTAGTGTAGCTTAGGAAAATCAACACTCTTACTTGAGTCACACACCTATACAAAATGGCAGGTGTAAGTTTTTCTTTTATTATGCTTGTAAGCAAGCATTACTAAAACTGAGTATATCTTCATGGATATAATAAATCCTCTCATGTGTGAGCCCTATGTAACCTACAAAATTCTCTCGTATTACTAGCTAGGTTAGCATTGCAATGTACCTACTAGTCTTCCTCATACATCTTCCTAAAATCTAATTTTCCCTTTTTATAACCTTAATTAATATAAAATGGTATTTAATTAGTTAAACATTAATTAATATATTAATATGAGTATTATAATAAGGTTAAATAATATTAATCAATTAATGTTGATGTTAAATTAAATTTGTTTACTTAACCTTATAACTAAGGTTTATTAATTTCAATTAGGGTTATCTATGGTGGTTGGGCAGAATGACTAGTGTCATGATGAGCTATAATGCCTTGATAAAGATTGTTGTAATGTTTTATTGTCTTTGAGTCTTTGTGAACTCTTAAATGGGTATACATGTCAATGAACCTATACTAACAACCTCAGTCTTGCCCTAGGGATGAAAGGGAGGTTGATATATTTCCTCTAAAAAAAAAGAGTTGTTTATTAATGATTAATAACTTTTTTATATAAAAGTAATAACATATTACCTTTTTATTAGAAATTTCCTTCTATGTACTGTAAAAATTCTAGTTTTGGCTTGTTTGGTTTGTCTTTGAAATTATATTTTAATTGCACCAAGCAATCTTACATGCTTGTGATCCTTACTACCCATGATTCAAGAATTAGAGGTTTGAATATTTCTAATGATTAATATTGAAGATAATTTTCTATTGCACACCCGCGAGAAATATTGTCCATGATGTATGTTGTGAGATGCTGGATATCTTATTTTACATGTTGGGTGCACAGTAGCTAGACTTATTCCACTCGAAAGACCATTTTCTAAAGAGCCACTACATGTTACGTTACTTCTTCCTATAGTTAATGCTTATCTTTTATGCTTTGCTTGTTTGAGTTGATACCAACACTTTTTCTGCAAGCACGCAATAAACCTCGCAAATGTAATCTCATTTTTAAACCTCATAACACAATCTTGTGTTTAGATTAACATCGGTTTTCGAGTCGAGAACATAGAAATGCATGAGTCAAGAATGTAGAGATATCTATGATATTAACAAAAACATTATAGTGGAGGTTTACATGGATCTATGGAGTAATCATTTTAGGTATTATTATTGCGTAGTATGAGGGAGATGGGTAGGTGTTTAAATTGTATATACATGTCCCATTACTTCTGCCTATAGTTAATTCTTCTATTTTATACTTCACTTGTTTGAGTTGATCCCAACTCTTTTTTTTCAAGCATGCAATAAACCTCGCAAACGTAATCTCATGTTTAAACCTCACAACATAATCCCATGTTTAGCTGAACATCAATTTTTGAGTCGAGAACATAGAAATATATGCGTCGGGAATGCAAAGATATATATGAGATTAGCGAAAAAATTATAATGGAGGAATGCATGGATCTACTAGAGTAATCGTTTTAGGTATTAATATTGTGTAGAGAGGTGCTCTACAACTTAGTATGAGGGAGATGTGTAGTTGTTAAAATTGTGTATATGTCAATATTTTTAAAATAAGGTGGCTTCAACCTTTAGGTTTTTAAATACCATCTGGAGCTCCCTTAGATCTGTAAAATAACTAGTGGACCCCAAAAATATGAAGGGTGTTTACGTTATCCCATGATCTTATGGGACTCCTACATTGGTGAGACTGGTCACTCGATTAAGCAAAGGATTCGTGAGCATGAAGTTGACATCAAGCATGGTAGGACCTGCTCCTCTGCTTTGGCAAAGCATGAAGATAAATCTAAGCATCACATCTGCATTGAGGAGGCCCCATTCATTGCTATGGTTAGTCATTTCCATCATCGTAAATTGAGGGAGGCCCTAGAAATTGAAAAAAGACAAAATAATTTGAATAGAGACGATGGTTGCATTATTAGAAGAAGTTGGGTCTTTGTTGTGTCCTCCTAGTTTTTTAGGTTTCTTTTGAGATTTATTTTGTTTGTTTATTTATCTATGTAGGTATTGATGTCTTTTTTATAGTATTTGTTGTGGGTTTATTCTTCAATGGAGTTTATATTCTTGATCCTTTGGGTTTTCTTAAGTATTTTATCATCCTATTCGTTCTTAACTCCTTTTAGTACTTTTGTTATTTGTTTAATGGGCCTCAGCCCCATATTTTATGGTTGACCCTATTTTATTTATTGATTACTTTTCTTCGAATATATATATATATATATATATATTTATTATATATATATATATATTTATATATATATATATATTGCTTTTGACTTTAATGTATATTTGTTTTACTTTTATTTATTATTTCATTTTAGTTTATTTTATTTCCATTAATTCTTTATTTATTAAATGAATTCTTATCTCGATCTGGGGTCTTGATTCCTTTGTTATTAGATATTTTTTATACTTCCTCTTTTTCTTTTGACTTTGATTTATTTATTTATTTATTTGAAATTTATTAATTATATTTGATTTTAATATTTTATTTTAATAATTATTTTTCAAAAACTAGTCGTTTAATATAACCGTTACTTAATCACAGTTGTTTTAATAAATTAATGAATTAATATCATAATTTAAATTTTATTTTTCAAAAGCTAGCCATTTAATATAGTCATTACTTAATAATATTTGTTTTTAATAAATTAATATCATAATTTAAATAATATTGTTCAAAAATAACCGTTAATTGAAATTATGGTCTCTTTGTTGCTCTCTATTTAAGCCTTTGCCGTGGTCTGTTGCTTCATCTGGTCTTGATGTTGAACCACACTTGTGGGTTCGAAACACGTCCTCTTATGTGATTTCTACTGAAATATTCTTCTTAGTTCATTATGGATCAAAGAAACCGAAATTGAGAAATATTTCATTTTAATTTACTTTTATAACAATTTTTATAATTAAATATAAAAGCAAAAAGGTAAGGAGGAGTTGTAGTGGTGTAAAATAATTATTATACAACTATATTTAAATTTAATTAATAATCTCATAAAAAGTTAATACTTACAATAAACTTACAATATAACAAGATTTTTAACCATAGATATAATAAACTTACAATATAACAACATTTTAAACCATGGATATTCACCTCCATTTTACAATAGATATTATTTACTTGTAAATATGATTTGTTACAATACCATGATAAAATACCATGGCTTATATATACCACATGTCCAAAAACCTGAGTGGTTTCACAAACATATTTCTAAGGGTTCTTGTAGGCAGTTATTGCAAATATATATAATTTTTTAAATGTTAAAAGCTCTAAAACATAAAACAAAAAAAATTAAGAGATGCTACACTATTTTCAAAAAGTGCATATTAACCCTAATAAAAACAAAAACTTGCTTGCAATGGAGAAAAAAAAACTATTTTAAGTATTTTACTTTTCAAAATAGAGTAGCAGACCAACAAATAAAGAACATTTGTTTCTGTTTTCAAACAATGTGTTTTATTATTTTACCCATTTAGTGTGGTCTTCTATGGAGATTCCCCAAAGTTTTTAATTAACATAGTCTATTTTCCCTGCAGGTAAGGATTTTCTACATGTATGCAAGGTTGGAATAGGGGTGTTGGTGCACGCATGTGGGTTTTAGGGCCTATATTTTGAATCTATGCTCTAATACGATGTGTAAGGTCCCGTTTTCGAAGCCTCAACTGTAACAAAGTTCCACCAACTTTTACAACATGAGGATAAAAGAAACAATATATTTATCAACATTGTATTTCCAATTTAACAACATAATTCATGTATTTATTTCATTTCATGAGCATTTTAATTAAATTCTATCATAACAATAATAAGATTAATACTTGGATATAATGGCTTAGTTGTGGTGCTTCTGTTGGGATTGACTAATTGAATAAGGCACTTTGCTAATTAAGAAAGTTTATTTGACTTTCTAGCCTAGGAATCTCCATAGGTTCCCCAACCCTCCAAGCCCAAGTCCAAACCATAGTTGTAGTGTGTATAAGATCCCCGTGCCAATACACCTCTAGTGCACAAGTATAAAATCAATCCCTCACTCTTTGTCCCACTCCAAAATCTCTCCAATTTTCTTGTCCAGCCCTCCCATAAGAATCCCCCAAAATAAAATCCTCCTCTCCGCAAATTATCCATGAAAAAAAAAGCATCCCTCAAATTCCAAACTCCTTCCTACACTTATGCCTCCCCCCTACCTGAGTTAATGCCACCAATGCTCCATTATGTCCCCAACCCCCCCATCCCTCTCCTTGTGTCACTCCTCCTATCTTCCTATCCAAAATTTAATTTTAAGTAACCATGTCACGGTGCATAATAATAAAATAATAAAATAATATTATAAATAAATAATAATATCTACTTTTACAGGTCCATCAAGTCAAAATAGATCCATGAAAATCCTAATTAATTTAAAATAGGGGAATTTTGAGGTAACAAATGGGTCTCAAAACAAAAAACGTATTACAAAATCAACTATAAAAAGAACCAATACAATTCAAGATGATGATGTCATCTTGTTGATGGCCCAATATGACCATGTCAAGATTATAAGGGGGACCACCCAGTCGGGAACTTAAAGCATCTTCTTTTCCATTTGGAATGGTGGTTCTGATTGGTTCAATTGGGTCCAATTACCCTCCTTATTACTCTTCTCGCTTATAGTATATCTATTACTTTCCCAAAGAGAAGAGACATCAAATACTCCCTCTTGCAGAGCTTACGCAAGAAAGTGATCCTTAAGTTGAATGAATGGCCCATCCAAGCCACTCTAAAGTTTTCCCTTTGTGTAAGAGGACTTATAGAATTCAATAATTAAAACTAAATGCAAATCTACTCTAAGTAATAGAAAGTAAGTCTTAAATCTATCTCGATTGAAAGAAGGATTAGTCGCTTTCTCAACCAAGAGCAAGGTAAAAGAGGATTTGAACCAGCTTTGAATTTGGAATAAAAATGAAGTCAATAAGCCAAGGAAATAGTTCCAAGACTTATTACTAGTTCAACCAAGTATATGTATTTAGTTATCCGATGAATAGTCATCAGAGCTTTGGTGCACATACATCCAAATTCAAATAAAATGAATTCAAACTAAAGCATATATGACTACATTAAGGAAAAATTTCTCATAAAAATCATTATTAAAGCCAAGATAAACCTGACATGAATTTTTAAATAGTTAACGAATATGCCTTGTTTATCTATTGGAATTCATAATTTAACTTGATGGCAATACAATCCATCATTAAAATATAGATTTCAAATAATTAAAATAAGCATGTATTAAATGAATTTACAGTAGCGCAAAACATCAAAAGCACATATTTATCTAGATCAAGAATTGTATCAAATTTTATTAAATGCAAACCACCAATCAGCCTTTATCTCTCACAATAGTGTACAAGAATTAAAGATTTGATTAAATACTTTAAGTACATGAAATTCTCAAAACATTTCATGATAGCATTAAATTCTCGGAGATGAAGTACATCTCTTTTAATCTCCATGAGTCTAGTCCAAACTAGCTAATTCTCTACAAAAGTTGTGATCCCTACAGTAGTGAAAAAATTCCTCTCTTTGCAGAGACTTTCCTCCCCAAGTTTCAGATCTAGAACCTCCCCCATCAGCATTTTCTAAAAGCAATATTTATAATTACAAAATCAAAAGCCAAATGAGGGATCTTGCAAAATAAATTTGTTCCAACAAATTTTAATTGGCCATAATTAATTTTGTTCTCTTGCGAGAGCAATTCCATTGTTCCAAGTCTTCTCCTCCCCATCTCTCCAACTTCTCTCCTTCCAAAAACCAATCAAAATTAAATTAAATTGCAAAGAAAAATTAGAAATATCAAATTTGGGAAAACAAACATCTCTAATCAAAATTCAATTTAAAAAAATAAATAAAAATCCGAGTTTCACACTGATCCCTGTAAAGATCTTGGTAGTCAAAGAGGACACAATTGAATGGATCTACAATCAATAGAGGCTTTAGGCAAATGAAAATGCAAAATACCAAACTCATAAATTTAGTTTTGATTGCAAATTCGGAGCTTAATTTTCTGCTAAATTTTAGACTCAGTTAATGATCAAACTTGATCATGCCACCATTTATCTTTCTAACGAGTTGTCCTGGGCCTCATTTGGCCAAGTAAAACTCAACATATGAGCCTCCAAAGTTGAATTATCAAAATTGTCATAGTTCTGAAAAAATGCATGCCTAGGCTAAAATTAGACAAATTTAATTAAAAATCTCTTAATTTTAATAACTCTCAATCATTTAATTAATATATATTTATTCACTTATTATTTTTATTTATATTACATTAATTACTTAAACTAAATTCACTGCACTCCACTGTAATTATAAGTTATTAATTACATATTATTAACATAAGTTAATTTTTACAAGAAATAATAAAAAATGGTGTTTAAAATTTAATTTAATTATATTGAGAATAAATTATCAAACAATGATATTTTAAAACAATATTATAATTCATTTATGACATCGGAAGTTTCTTTTTTAGAAGAGCTCCAAAATAATAAAGTTTTGAGGTCTGATTTATGGGATTTGCATATGAGGAGTGGCAGTTTAGTGATATCGGGCAACGGAGTAACTCATCGAAGGTGAAATTAAAAATGCCTCGATATAATTTTTCCGACGATAGCATTGGAAGATTGGGAGGGATAAGGTATCGAAGGTTTGTTTTGAAAGAGTTACGATATTATATGGTTCCTAGGTCATGATGGAATGTGAAGTATGGTGTGAAGGGGAGAGGAGAGCTACATGGAGTGGGCTTTTATTTTTATTTATAAACTATAGTTACTTTTAATTAAAGTCTTGATGTAAAAAAAAACTACAATTATGTGTAATTTTAAGATTTTGAATTTTCTTAATTTTTTAAATTGGGATTTGGAATAGATTTTCAAAATCCTGAAGACACACAATTTTAATTGTTCTATAATTTGGATGCGGTGATTTGTAGGATCGTTAGCAAAAATAATTAAGTAACAAAAACTAATTAAAAATCAATATTTACAATTAATTACTAATTAATTTACAATAGATAAAATAATATAGATTTTGTACTTTTTTTAGCTCTAATGGTAAAAATTATCAATATTCGAAGAAGCGCCATTTGAAACTGTGCATCCAAATGAGATGGAATGAGAACCGATGGAAAGATAGCGAAAAGTCGAACACAATGAAGCAATAAGAGGGAAAATCCGAAGAAAATGAAAATCTAGCAAAATTGTAGGACACTTAATGAATGAAAAAATTAAAAGGCGATTTAGCCAAAATTTACAAAAAGGGTCATTATTTGAAATAAATAAGACAAAAATGAGGGTGTTGAGTTTTCACCTCAACAATTGGCGACACATAAGGAAGAACAAATTATCTCTGGGTAAACGATTATGAACTTCACTTTACCCAAAGGTTAAAAATGATGGATTCCATCAAATTGTCAATCAGTAAAACATTTCGCATCAGTCCCACATTAAATAAATTAAGCAATATAGGTTCAAAAAGGTAAGTACTTAAAGCAGACTCACTTTAGAATCATGAATCCAAATTTTGGGAAAATTTTATTTTAAGGTTACCTCGTATGAAAATAGAAGAAGGTAGATATAGGAGTGTTTTGATAAAGCATATATCCATCAATATGAATGGTCTCCGACATCACTTCAATGCCAGTGAGCCTCAATAGTATCCGACGAAGTTGTCTTTTATGTCATACAATCATGGCCTTGCTGCCAACAAGTGTCCATCACCCCTACAAATTTACTTTTATTTCCCAGGCTTCCTCTTTTAATAAGCCTTTTGATAAACACATTTGTGAGATTAGTTTATGATGTAACTAAGTGAAAGAGGTGGGATAATAATAAAGACTTATGCTAATGGATTTAATACTTCCATAATGTTGGCTCCAAATCTTTCCCCGTGACTATCATTCATAGGTTTTTTAATAAAGTGGATGGATGGGAGGGGTCCATTGAGTCAAACTCAGGTCAGTTCTTTCCTTGAAAACGTGAACTATATCACTTAGAAAGGATGTGTGTTACTCCATGATAAATATTTAAGGAAAGAGGGATTTATGATTCCATAAATATATACCTTTAATGATAAATGAAACTCACTAAATAGATAGAGTAAAGATTTCCCATGTCTGCC
The DNA here is from genome assembly GCA_000404065.3 of Pinus taeda. Classification (NCBI taxonomy): domain Eukaryota; kingdom Viridiplantae; phylum Streptophyta; class Pinopsida; order Pinales; family Pinaceae; genus Pinus; species Pinus taeda. The sequence continues at coordinate 24,162 of APFE031747868.1, forward strand.
AAACAATGTTAGGTGAGAAAAATGCATTCCACATAAATGTTAGAGGAGACACCAAAATTGAAACATAACCAATAGTAAAAAGGAAAATAAATCCAAACTTAAATGGAAGAAGAAAACAACAAACTCCAAAATATGTAAAATTGAGGAAAGAAGTATGAAAGAAAATACCAAATTAAAAAGACGACTGAAACAAGAGTAACTATAAATGTCTCAAAAAAAAAAGTAAAACAAGACAAGCATGTGTATGTTCATCTTATTTTGAGATTTTACTAAATTCTATCTTACAGCGTAAACAACTAGGGTTCCAAACCGTAAGGGAAATAAAAATCATGAGAGGTAATAAGTTAAATGAGAACTTTTCTCCTTTTGTAAGTTTTCTTGTTTCAAAGTAAATCATGCTTAAAAACCTCTTAACCATTTTCGGATAAAAGAAATGCTTATGAAATGAATAGAAGGTTTGAGGACTCCCCAATTTAGCTAATTTGATGAATATCATTAATGCTCTTTCCAAAACTCAAAAACAAACAACAATAAGAATGAGTTTCCAATATGAGTTCATGAGTGTGAAACGATTCTTGGAGTCCAGCGAAATAGAGATTAATATTGGCAAAAACTAAAAATAAAACTGAAATAAAAATGTAAAAAAATGGACAAGGATGAAAGTGGGCATATGAAACTTACCAATGGAGAATTTCGTCTAAGGTCTTACATGAGAGATATCGAGCTTCTCCAACAAAAGGTAACCTCATATATTAATTGGAATTAAAATATTGAAGAAATGGTTTTCAATGCAATTTTCATTGGCCCAAAAGCATAATTTATTAAAGCTAAATTAAAGCAAGCAGTAAAGCTAAAAAATGATGTCTCATGTTCAAAGAATTAGAAGTAAACCGAAACCATCAGAAATTGGAATGAAGATATACTTCTCTATGAATTGCAGCGACAATTATTCTCTTTGTTCTTTCAAATTTCATATCCACTCCATGGTTTATATAAAATTTAAAAAATCGCGACCAAGTCAAAATCCATATGACGCATATGTGTAGACATAGAGGACTTCAATCTTTGCATGATAAGTGTGAAGCAAAATATCAAAAGTAAGAGGACCACCAGAGAATTAAATATGACCCATTACCTTTCCATGTTATGAATTTCCTTACCAAGTGGTTGAATTATCATAGTGACTACTCAAGAGTGCCTTGAAAAGAAAAAGAGGATGCACACTAAAAGATGACTGGGATGATGAAATTGGCATCCAATAGTGGGACAAGGAAAAAAATGTAAATGAGCCACAGGTGATGAAATTTTCATTAACTAAGAAGATTGTTGAGAAGAGTAAAAATATGGTTAAGTATACATGTGACTGCCAATGAAGGCGCAACAATAAGATTCATGTTGAGACACCATGATGAAATATATCACAAAACTCACAAAATCATCTTGAGCAATTAAAAATGCATCCAAGTTCTTGAATACCCAAGTAACATGAAAGTCAACCTAAAGATACAAATATGATCAAAGACAACTCCATGTAATCATAGTGATGTATCATATTTTCAAATGATGGATGGGTTAAGCAAAATCCTACGAGATTGCTTTAAAACCACGTGAATGGTACCATATAAGATTTTCGAATAAATATCTCGGAGAGAATTTAAATTAACTTACGGAATTGCAATAATATGATATGTCAAGGTTCCAAAGTATGATGTGCCCAAGGAAAAAGCCCCGATAAATCAAGCTTCCACTATAAGAATTCCTCGAAAGACAAAGAACTCGGATAAACAAAGGCTTAGTTATTAAAATCTTTTCTGTGGAATTCTTTTTCAGATATTTAGTTGAATCTCACTTATGATATCAGAAGTACCGATATGTAAAGTCATCTTGTAAATTTTTTAAATAGAGTTACGGTAAAACGACACCTGAAATTAGAAATATAATATCAAAATCCTGGATACAATAATAATTTCATATAACTTTACGGGATTTCGAAACTCATGAATTTGGTTAGAGAAATACACCATGTGGATCTCACGTAGAGATTTCGAAACGTATTTTAAAATGTCTTTGATATAGGATGGATCTAAGAGTCTGATAAACCTAAAGGTTCGAATTCTTGAGGGAAATGATCTTGGAAAAATAAAAAGAAAAGGATCGAGATTCCAAGATTTACCAGTTAGAGACTTATACCCATTTAAGAAGAAAGGAATGTGACTAAATTGGATGCAAGATGAACGAGTGTAGTGAAAAGGGCTTAACTCAACCAACAACTATAAGATTCAAAACAAGCAGAGGTGATATCCTAAAAGAGAGTATTTGTTGCAAGACTTTGTGATTTTCCTTTGCTTGTAGCAAATATGAACAAGAGAGAGTCTAACATTCCATTTCAGTTGCATTAATGATTATTGGCTCATCTCGTGCATTTGTGAAGCAAGGAAATATGAATAGAAGAAACAATATAGAATACCAAGATTCTGATGAAAATAAATAAAAGAAAATAATAGAAAAAA
>APFE031747868.1:26757-39078 GCA_000404065.3 Pinus taeda
TAGAAAAAACAAAATATAAATAAATAAATAAATAAAATTAAAATAAAAAAAATCAAGTTTAGAAAAGGAAGTCAAACATGGGGGAGGGAAGGTCATTCCTAGAATCACCTATCTGCCCACCACCTATGCATTCCAAACCCAACCCTGCCCAACCACACCTCCTGCCCACCCAATCCTCTATCCACCAACCCCACAAGCCCTCTCGTCATCAACCTCTCCTCCCTCTTACCCTAGTGGCCAATGTTGACAATAACAAGAGAGTGAGGAGATATGGTATAGGTAGGAGGTGGGCCTAAACAACAAGTGGGTTTCAAATGCATAAGGGTGGTGTTGGTTTTTTTTATATTCTTTCCACGACTATCCCCAGTATTTAAGACAGGGGTTGGGGGGGGCAAAGAACCCCCTTCGTTGCATCGGGCACAACGGGGTGGTCATAAGGGGGCAACAACCGCCCTGTCACGAGCTTTGAGGGAGGTGGTAGCCCCCCTCTATGGGGTCCGAGGTAGCGCCCTGGGAAAAAAAAAAATTGACCCTATATTAGGTGGGTGGACCTACCTGTGGTTTTGTGCATGGATTTCACACATAGTTTTGGGCGCGATGGTTTTCGGTCCATGGTATTTTGTAGATCTGGTCAAGGGAACTAAAATTATATTCTAATCTAGGCTCAATGGATTGGGGTTTAGGGATGCTTCGACATGTATATATGTGTATTGTAACATTGAAAGGAACATAATGAAAAATCAATCTGGTAGTCCCGGTTTTGGGATCCAGGGGAAAATCTTTGTGTATATTTGTTTTATGTGTTATGCTTTTGCCAATTATTATTTTTTGTTTTTTATAATTCGTATGTAGGTAATTTCTGTACGGGGTTAAAACCTACATTTGGTATCAATGTTGTTTTGGCTTTAAGGGGACACCTTTGTTGTTGAGGGGTTTTTCTCAGGCCTATGGTAGACCCCATTCAGTGGGAGATCCATGGGATCGAATCTCGTGGTGAAAGACGATGGCGAGCAGTGGAAAGATAGAGATAGAGAAATTTAATGGTCATAGTTTTGAGTTGTGGAAACTCAAGCTGGAAGATCTGCTAGTGGATAAATATCAATGGATTGCGATAGAGCCAAGTACTAAACCAACGAAAATGTCCGATGAAGATTGGAAAAAGTTGGATCAGAAGGCAAAGAGAAAAATATGATTGTGTATCTCAGATCCAATATTTCTGAATGTATCAGAGGAACCTACGACAAAGGCTTTATGGGACAAGTTAGGGACTTTGTACCAATCTAAGTCTCTGGTGAATAAATTATTCCTACGGAAAACGTTATATAACCTGAGGATAAAAGATGGAGACTCGGTGACAGAGAATCTTAACACATTTAATACTATGGTAAGCCAATTATTATTTGCTGATATTAAAATTTTAGATAAGGATAAGTGCATTAGTTTGTTATGTTCTCTACTAGATTCGTGGGATAGTCTGGTAGTTAAAATAGGTAGCAATGCAACTTCCTTACAGTTTGATGAAATAGTATCATCCTTGTTGATAGAGGAGATGAGATGAAAAAATATGGAGAGCCAGAATGGTGATGCCTTGTCTGTACGAGGATGGTCCCAGAACAGAAACAAAAATAAGTCTTTGAGTGAGAGATCTAAATATAAAGGGAGATTTAAATCTCTTGGAAAACTTGTAAAAGTGTGCTAGAAATGAAGAAAGGAAGGGCACTACAAAAGGGATTGTAAATATAAAGCTCCCTAGAAATGAAAGGAATTTGATGATGCTCCTTCTTCAGAGGTGAAAACCACCTTAGAAGAAGGTGGGGATGTGTACTTGGCTTCTTCTTCAAGTACACATGTAGATCATGAGGTATGGTTGATTGAATCAAGTGCATTCTTTCACTTCACTCCCCGTAGAGAGTGGTTCTACGAGTATGAGAAATATGATGGTGGGATGTCTTCTTAGGGGATGAAAGGAAGGCTAGAATCATTGGTCATGGAAAAGTCAAGTTGAAGTTGCAAGGTGGAAGGATTAGAACACTTCAAGGTGTTCTACATATTCTTGCATTAGCGAGAAATCTGATTTCTGTAACCAAGTTGGATGATGCAGTTGTAAAACCAGTGTTCGAGAAAGATACCTACAAGACGGTTCGGGGAGCACTTGTACTTATGTGGGGAGTTCGGATTGGGACTCGGTACAAGGGGCAAGGTAGAATTATTATTTATGGGTGCAACAGTTTTGTGGTTCCTAAAAGTGGAGGAGAAAATATAATGGTCTCTGGAGAAAAGACCATGCTATGGCATCAAAGGCTTGGACATATTGGAGAGAAGGGCCTTCGAATACTTCATGGTAAAGGTATGGTAGAAGGTATTTCTAAGAGATCTCTAGATTTTGATTTCTGTGAAAAATGTGTCTATGGGAAGCAGAATCAGGTCAGTTTCCCATCTGGTGGAAAGAGGGCGAAATATATATTAGAGCTTGTGCACAGTGATGTGTTTGGAGCTGTGTCGATTCCATCCCTGGGTAAGTCTGTATTCTATGTATCATTTATAGATAACTTCTCAAGGAATACATGGATATATTTGTTAATGGAAAGGCCTAGAAGCATGCTCAGTGGTGATGGGTTAGGACAAGAATTCTGGGCAGATGCGATGGAGTCTACATGTTAGCTAGTCAACAGATCACCTTCATCAACGTTGGAGGATAAGACTCCATAAGATGTATGGCAAGGTAAGAAACCTTTTCTTTCACATCTGAGGGTATTTGGATGTGATGCATATGTACACGTTCTAAGGGAGAAAAGAACAAACTTGGATAGAAAATCTGAAAAGTGAATCTTTATTGGGTATAAGGATGGTTTAAAAGGTTATAAGCTTTGGAACCAAGTAACAAGGAAGGTTGTGTATAGCCGATATGTGGTGTTTAGAGAGGTGAAATATGTTATTAATATGAATTCCTACCAAAAGAACCTGAGAATATAGAGTTTGACCTAAAGGAGGAAGAATCAAACTCTATAGCAAAAGAGGAATCAGAAGATGAAGACCCACAAACGCCGGTTGTGAGAAGATCAGTTCGAGAAGGAAGGTAGCCAGAAGGGCAGTCCATATGCTTTCCATTCAATTTTTTTCTTTATCTATGACTAATGATTATCCCAGAACTATGAAGGAAGCAGTAGATTCACATGGAAAACTATAGAAAGAGTCCATGGTTGATGAAATGACATCTTTGCACAAAAATGAGGCTTGGCATCTAGTGGAGTTGTCGGTAGGAAGGAAACCCATTGGCAACAAATGGGTGTTCAAGAAGAAGATGAATTCAGAAGGAAAGGTGGAGAAATACAAAGCTCGGTTGGTAGAAAGAGGTTATTCCCAAGTGCTCGGAATTGATTTTGGTGATAATTTTTATCCTATTTCCAAGGTAACTTCTATTAAATTACTTTTATCTGTTGTTGCTACTTTTGATTTTGAGGTAGAATAGACAGATGTGAAGACAACATTTCTTCACGGGGATCTGGAAGAACAGATCTACATGAAGCAACCTAAATGATTTAAGGTGAAGGGTAAGAAAGAACTGGTATGCAAGTTAAAAAATTCTTTGTATGGGTTAAAACAGTGACCAAGGATGTGGTATCAAAAATTTGATACATTTATATAGGGACTTGGTGTCACAAGAAGCAAAGCTGATCACTGTGTGTATTTTAAATTAATTGGTGATCTTGTTATTTATATGGTCTTGTATGTGGATGATATTTTGCTGGTTGGAAATGACAAAGAAATTATCCAGTAAAGTGGAAGATCTGGTTAAATCATGGGAAGTATGTTGAGACAATACTATAGAGGTTTAATATGCAGGATAGTAAACTGGTGAAGGTTCCTATTTCTGTAGATGTAAAGTTATCTGCAGAAAAGTGTTCCAAGACACAAGAAGAGGAAGAGGACATGTCTCATGTTCCATATGAAAGTGTAGTTGGTATTACGATGCATGTGATGGTCTGTACTAGACCAGACATTGCACATGTAGTGGGAGTATTGAGCATGTTTATGTCAAAACCATGGAAGGAGAATTGGATAGCAGTGAATTGGGTTTTTAGGCAGTTGTGTGGCACTAGTGATAATGGTTTGTGCTACCAAGGAAGACCAGGATTGGACAGAATTTTGGACATCCATGGATTTTTTGATGTAGACTGGTTGTAAATCTGGATCAAAGAATATCTACAAGTGGGTATGTGTTTAACCTATTTGGAGGTGCAGTTAGTTGGATGAGTAAGAGATAATTTGTAGTGGCACTGTCAACTACAGAGGAAGAAGACATGGAAGCCACTCATGCAAGCAAGGAAGTAGTTTGGTTGCAGAGATTGTGTGTAAGTATGGGGTTAGTACAACAAGCTATAAGTATAGAGTGTGATAACCAAAGTGCAATTTTCTTGGCAAAGAACCCTGCTTATCATTCAAAGACAAAGCAAATTGATGTTCACTATCAATTTGTGAGGGATATGGTAAAAGATAAAAAGGTTTTGTTGGTGAAGGTGGACACTTTCAAGAATATTGCAGATGCATTGACAAAGTTAGTGAGCACTAAGAAGTTCTCTTAGTGTAGAGAAATAATGGGCATTGTAGGGCTGGAACAATGACTAAGCTCTCATGTGGACCCTTGTGGAAAGAAAACAACAAGTGTGAGAATGTTGGGCTGTGTTATATTCTTTCCACGACTAGCCCCAGTAGTTAAGCTAGGGGGATAGAGGGGGGGCGGAGCCCCCCCTTCGTTGCGTCGAGCGCAGTGACAAAGAAATTATCCAGGATTTGAAGACCAATTGTCCTCCAAATTTGACATGAAATATCTTGGTGCTAGAAAACTATATTTTGGGCATGGAAATTGAACAAGATTAGGCAAAGAGTAAGCTCTAATTAAACCAGAGGAAGTATCTCGAGACAATATTGCAGAGGTTTAATATAAATGATAGTAAACTGGTGAAGGTTCCTATTCCTGTAGGTGTAAAATTATCTTTAGAAAAGTGTCCCAAGGCACAAGAAGAGGAAGAGGACATGTCTCGTGTTCCATATGCAAGTGTATTTAGTATTTTGATGTATGCGATGGTTTGTACTAGACCATACATTACTCATACAATGGGAGTATTGAGCAGGCTTATGTCAAAACTAGGGAAGGAGCATTGGACAGCAGTGAAGCAGGTTTTCAGGTATTTACATAGCACTAGTGATTATGGTTTGTGATATCAAGGAAGACCAGGATTGGACAAAGTTTTGGACATCCATGTATTTGTTGATGTAGACTGGGCTGTAAATCTGGATCAAAGAAGATCTACAAGTGGGTATGTGTTTAACCTATTTGGAGGTGCAGTTAGTAAGATGAGTAAGAAATAATCTGTAGTGGCATTGTTAAATACAGAGGCATAATACATGGAATCCACTCATGCAAGCAAGGAAGTAGTTTGGTTGCAAATATTTTGTTCAAGTATGGGGTTAGTACAACAAGCTATAAGGATATACCGTGGTAGCCAAAGTGTAATTTTCTTGGTAAAGAACCATGCTTATCATTCAAAGACAAAGAAAATTGATGTTCAGTATCACTTTGTGAGAGATATGGTAAAAGACAAAAGGGTGTTGCTGGTAAAGGTGGACACTTTCAAGAATATTGCAAATGCATTTACAAAGTTTGTGAGCACTGGGAAGTTCTCTTGGTGTAGACAAACAATGGGTGTTGCAGGGCTGGATCAATGACTAAGCTCTCCTATGGCCCCGTGTGGAAAGAAAACAACAAGTGTGAGAATGTTGGGTTGTATTATATTCTTTCCAAGACTAGCCCTAGTAGTTACGCCAAGGGATTGAGGTGGGCAGAGCCCCCCGTTCATTATGCTGAATGCAATGGTGGGGGGGGGGGTGTCACAAGGGGGGGAAACCCACCATTGTTTGATGGGCATAGCATCCTCTATGGTGCTGGGGGTAGCGCCCCTGGATTTATTTTTGGACCCTATATTAGGTGGGAAGACCTACCTATGGTTTTTCCATGGATTTCGCACATGTTTGGGTGCATGTTTTTGGTCCATGTTTATGTAGATCCGATCAGCAACTACATTATATTAATCTAGGGTTAATGATTGGGGTTTATGAATGCTTTTCCATAATATAAATTATAATAAATATATATAATATATATATATATAGAATATATATATCATATATATATATTGTAACATTAAAAGGAAATAATGAAAAATCAATCCTTTAGTCCCAGTTTGGGATCCAAGGGAAAATCTCTCTGTATATTGGTTTTATGTGTATCCTTCGCCATGTTTATTTTCTATTTTTTAAAATTCATATACAGGTAATTTCTGTATGGAGTTAAAACCTACAGGTGGGGGGATGGGAAATTCTAATGATCACCTTCCCTCCCCCATATTTAAACTTCACTTCTTCTCTTTTTCTTTTAATTGTCTTCTGTTTGGAGATTATCTTCTTTTCTTTCCTTTTCTGTTTTGTCTTTTTTGTATTTTTTTTTTTTTTTTTTTTTTTTTTTTTTTTTTTCAAATGTTTTAAAAAGATATTTTTTTTTATATGGATTTTTTTCTTTCTTTCTTTTTATTTGGTAGGTAATGTGAGTCCCGATATTGTTGGGATTTTAATATACATTTATAAATTCAGTCCCTCTTACATTTATTTGTCAATCCAGGGTATGTCTGGTTATTTCAATGTTAATGTGCAAGGTATATGCAGGCCATAGGTTCCCTACCCAGTATTGATCAATTACAAAATACAAGGCCCAACAAGTGCTACGAATCGAGTAATGATAAATTAAATAACACCAACTCTAAATAACAATAATATGAAGTAACAACAATATGAAATAACAACAAGATAATAAAGTTTTAAAGAGATGAACAACAATCATAAATCATTAACGATATAGATAAAAAGCATATCTATCCACATGATTTTATCCAACAACACCTGATCGAGAGAGCAGGCCCAACTCTCTGATCAGGATCGTGGCTGAGAATTATTGATCACACAGAATTACAATAAGCTAAAATTCGCATTAATTTATAAAAGGAATTACAAAATGAAGCTATGTTATTATACATAAAATAAAATCATTTCGTTCTTCATAGTTGTGCCATACGTATACAACCATCATTACACAAATAGCATTTAACAAACCCATAAACCATGGTGATTTGTCTGATAAAAAATATACAATAATTCCTCAAATAGAAAATAGAATAAAAGGATAACAATAGAGTTGGTTTTGCCATTTATTCAGTAGTTGATTAGCTGATGGTTCAGTCCTCGAATAGCATTGCTAGTCCAAATTCAACAACATCACGTTGCGTTATGTTCTACGGAACAACGTCTGAAAAGAATCTGCAAGGAATCTCGTCAGCAAATTATCTAAGCATCATTCCCCTATGAATACCATTTCATTAATTAAAAATTCAAGAATACATGCCAATATGATATTCCTTTTCACTAATTGGGATACAAATTGACCTCATAAGAGCTACAAAATAGATAGAAAAGGATAGGTGAAAGTAGGTAAAAATGGGTAATTTCATTGGCCAACATTCCCCCCAACTGGCTTGGTTGCATGCCCTCATGTAAACCACTTCCTACATAGATCATGGTTAGACCTGATATGACTAGCATGGAGTCGAGCGAGATCATATTGATTCGCCATCAATCCCAGGTAGCTAATACATATTTGTGTGAATGATGTCCTTCCACCAATCTTCATCCACAACATAAGCCGACCGATACTGATAATAGGAAATTAGAACCTTAACCCCAACCAACCAACTCCACAGTGTTGCATGCAAGGAATATATTATCGGATTCTCTCCAATGCTCTAGAAAAGTTGGGTGCCCTAAAGGGTTATTGTGCCCATACTGCTGACGATGAAAGTATCCAACACCTTTGACAATCATCCTTGGCCTCTTCCTTAAAAGTGCAAATCTTCCTTGTGCACAGGTTGACACACCATTGTTGTGTCGTAAGCATCTAGTCCTTTCAACCTTGTAATTTGAGAAACCAATGATGTTTAGTAAACATATCACCCATATTAAAAATTCTCCATCCTAATCATTAATGGATGATTTTCTTGATTTTCGTCAAATGTATTAAGGGCCTTCTTCCATTTGACTTGATTGATCACAAAAGATGTAAAAGCCCTTAATTGGATATCCCCCACAAATGGTACTAGGTTAAAGGCCTAATCACTTCCTAGGATATAACCATGCATGTATAGTTGACATAAAAAATGTTGGTTAATATGATTATTATCTCTCAAAATCCTTAACAATTGCATGGGGTCTTCTATTTTGTAACTTAACTCCTGGTGAGTACTTTCCAAACAAAAAAACAAATATTTCTCATGAAGAAAAAGGGCATTATAGTTAGTAGGGGACCTACATCCCATTATTTATTGCACTAAAGTAAACATCTCATCCTTATCAGTCTTCAACAACTAAAATTGTTCCTGCAATTCTCATTCTCTTCTGCAATTTTTCTCATTGTTATTGAGATTTTTCGATATTAGTTATATAATTGGCCACTTCCCTTGCCACATTCTCCCGAATTTCATTTCTAATGATCCTTCCTAGGAATTACCCCATGTTGGAAGCTAAAAGTGGTGGCCTTCCACTTCTGGATTTCTGCTGCCAAAATGAACTCTCATAATTCTTCAAGATGGACGAGTGCCTCAGTCTGTGTGGATGTCGAGATTACCTCTCTGTCTTTTGTTTGGGTATATGACAAGACTACATACCTATCTTATGTCTATCAAACCATTGAAACTGTCCTACTGGTTCCGGGGGTTGTGGATGTTCAACTATGACTAATTTTTCACTTTCCTTTTTCCTGTTTCCACAACCACGTCACCCATTTCCTTAGCTTTATAATTTCCATATTTAATTGAACATTCTTTTTTAACAATAGTCCATTCTAGCATTGAATGGGAGCATTCCTTTTTAAAAGTTCCTTAAAAAATTCTTGTTTTACCACATTCTCCTCCATCTGTCTCGAAGTTGGTACTGGTCCTTGTGGAGTATTATTGGCAAATTATTCAATAGGTTCATGTTTTATCACAATTTCCTCCATCTGGTATAATGTCGATACTCATGGAGTAGTATCAGAAAACTCTTCAACAAGTTCTTGTTTTACTGAGATTTCCTCCATCTTTCTCGAGGCCGATACTGATCCTTGCGAAGCAGTATTGGCAAATTCTTGAATAGACTCTGGCACTACCAATTTGTCTTCTATTTGCTCAAAAGCTGATACTGGTTCTTGTGGATCAGTATTGACCACACCCTCTTCTTCCATTTTCTCTGAAGTCAGTAATGGTCCTTGTGCAGCAACATCAGAAACACCCTCTTCTTCTATTTTTTCTGAAGCTGGCATTGGTTCTTGTGGAGCAGTATCAACAACACCCTCTTCTTTCATATGCTTTGAAGTCGATACTAGTTATTGTGGAGCAATATTGAAAACACCCTCTTCTTCCATTTGTTCTGAAGCAAACACTAGTTCTCGAGGAGTAGTATCGACAACACTCTCTTCTTCCATTTTTTCTAAAGTAGACATTGGTTATTATGGAGAAGTATCGGCAACACCCTCTTCTTGCATTTTTCTAAAGTCGACACTCATTCTTGTGGAGAAGTATCAACAACACCCTCTTCTACAAAAACTCCTAAAAACTTCAAATTGGCAGGAAAGACTTCTTTTATTACAGCAACGGTGGGAAAACGAAATTTCCATGATCCTCTCGGTCAGGAATCCATAAGTGGTGAGTAAGGGGGAGTAACTTCAATTTCCATGTTGCCAACATCCTTCGTTTTGGTCTCCTGAGTCCCTTCCCCATTGTTGGCATTATGATACATATGTTGTACTTGATGTTAACCCACTCATCTCAGGTGATAAATTATAGTGCAGCAAAGTTATTTTCTGGTTCCATAGGTGCACAGATCAAAAGATGCGGTCATTGGAAGGTTGCACAAGAGAACCATTGAAAAGGTGCGGATATGTTCGCAGGTCTCCCGCACAAAAGGTGCAAACCTAAAGTTCACGGACTTTCATGCAGAGAAAAGTTCACGCACTTTCATGCAGAGAAACATTCACGCACTTTCATGTAGAGAAAAGCACACACACATGGGAAATCTTATGGTTGGTTCATGGTATTAGTCCGACAATTTTTTATCCTATGGTTTTGGTCCATGGTATTGCATCCAAAAGAGTTGAACACAAGTATTGGGTCCGTCGTATTGTTTCTCAATGGTTTTGGCCCATGGTTTTGAGTGAGGCCTAGCCTATAAAAAGGAAAGGAGATCATTTGGCTAAATACAAGAGTTGAAAATCTTATGAAGAAGCAAGATCTGAATTTCTGATAATCAGTTGGTGAGATGTAGTTGAATATGAATCAAGGAGAAACCGGAGCATTATAAGTCAGATCTACTGAACAGTTGGGATCCCTTTGACGCATGAACGGATCTGTGATTTCGACAGTCTGAGGCATGTTTGAGAACTGATAAATTGTCTAAATCCGGAGGTGCATAGAAGTGGCAAAAACGCAGTGCGGAGGTGCGCAGCACCAGAGAAGAAGCAGGTGCGAAGGTGCACAGAACCAGAGAAGAAGAAGGTGCGAAGGTGCATAGAACTAGAGAAGAAGTAGGTTCGAAGGTGCGTAGAACCAGAGAAGAAGGAGGTGCGAAGGTGTGTAGCTGAATCGGTGAAGCAGGTGCGGAGGTGCACTGAACAATAGACATTGCAAGTGCGGAGTTGCGCAGAATTGTCACGGCAAAAGTGTGGATATCCACAGGTTTCCTTCGGCGAAGTTGCAAACCTTTCCTAAAATATATTTTAGCTGTCTTTTATCTGTTTCTGCAGAGATCTGGGTTTAATTGGTGTCTAGTTACTGGTGTCATTTTCTGGTTACTGCATTCTGGGAAGTTATTTGTTTAAAGGAGATTGGGTGATGCACATGTACTTGATGTTTTGGATCCTGTTTGAAAATTTATGAAACATGGTCCCTAGAAGAAAGAGAAGGTAGTACCCTTCTGTAGGTCAGCACCTAGGTACTATTATCTTAGCTAGTACAAGAGCTAAGGGGGTTGTAGCTCCCTTCCAGGAGAAGCTAGAAAACGACAGAGGGTTGTAGCTCTCTGCAGGTTGTAGCCTATTTACTGGCAAAGGACTGCACTAGTACAAAATCATTGTAAAAAGAAGTTTCTAATTGAAAGAAGATAGAGACATATTGTAGCAGGTGGTTTTCACCCACATTGGGTTTCCACCTTATATCTGGTGTTCTTTGGTGTGATTATCTATGTTTCTTTTTCCTGTTTATTATTATATGGTTCTGACATACATATTAATGGTTAACATCTAAAGAATAAATTACATTAAAATCTAGAAGGTATATACAAGTTTCATTAGTCAGATCTGCAAGTATTTATTGGAAAAAAATTGATAATACTGATTCACCTCCCCTCTTAGTATTATTTCCAACAATTGGTATCAGAGTAGGTCCTTCGGAAGAAGCTTGATCGCTTGAAGGAAGATCTATCACCATGAGCAACTACGAGAGAGAAACATCGATTGGGCCACCAATTTTTGATGGGACCAATTTCATCAATTGGAAGGTAAGAGTCACTACCTATCTTCAATCACTTGGTACAGAAGTCTGGGATATCATAGATATAGGGTACACTTTTCCATCAGCAACTGCCACAGATCCGGCTGAGAAGAAGCAGTTTGAAACAAATGCAAAGGCTATAAATAATCTATTAGGATGTCTATCTCAATTATAATTCGTTAAGGTTATGCAGTATAAAACCGCAAAAGAAATATGGGACAAAATCGTTCTGAGCTATGAAGGAGATGAACAGGTAAAACGAACAAAACTTCAAACCCTCAGAATTTAGTATGAAAATCTTAGAATGTACAATGATGAAAGTGTGGCTAAATATTTCCTACAAATAGATGAGATTGTTAATTGTATGAAAAGCTTGGGTGAAGAAATAAAAGAGGTTGTTGTGGTTGGAAAGGTTCTAAGATCTTTGTCTCCTAAGTTTGAATCAAAAGTTTCTGCAATAGAAGAAAAGGAGAATCTACAGAAAATTACCATGTCACAGCTACATGGAATTCTAACCGCTTACAAAATGAGGAAAGGAGGACCATCAGACAGGAGAGAAGCTGCATTCAAGGCTCCAGGCAAAGGAGATTACTATGAGTCAGGACATATGTCAGAAGAAGAGGAAGAATCAAATTTTGTCAAGAACCTTCAACGAGGTGCTGGAAGATTCAGAGGTAAGTTACCCTTCAAATGCTTT
>APFE031747868.1:39442-59673 GCA_000404065.3 Pinus taeda
TTTTGAAGATGATGATTTCATGGATGCTATAGATGAAGAAGGTCTTTATGAAGAGATTTATAAACTCAAAATTTGTTTGGAAGAGAAAAATATGATTATTGATACTCTGCAATTTCAACTTGCTGAAAAAAGAAAAACATCATGAAAAGTTAGAATGTGAAATTGTGGGACTCAGAAAAGGGATTGAGAAAACAAAAGCTCTTAATCTTAGATTTACTAAAGGATCTGAAACTTTAGATGAGATTATCAAAGTGCAACGCTCACCACTAATCAAGACAGGTCTGGGATATAATGAAGAATCATCTCAAGTGCAGAATCCTTCCACCTCCAAAAGTTATCTTGATGCAGCAAGGAGAAGTGAAAAGGTTGACAATCAACTACAAAGGCACAATGATGCCCACCAAGTAAATTAGGGACAATTTACTTCAAGAATGAATAAAGACTACTTGGTAAATTGAGGGCAATCTACTTTAAGGATGAACAAAATCTACAACCAGCCATAGATAAAACCTTCTCAATTTGCCTCAAGAATGGATGTCAATAAAGACTGCAATCATCTGACTGGTAGATATGATAATCACAGGAGTTTCTTCAATGGCCAATGTTTCTCTTGTCATAACTTTGGTCACAAAGCAGCTCAATGTGTTTCCTATAAGACAATCATGACTAGAGAAGCTCAAAAACAAAGAAGCATGACTGGAATCACAAAAAGGACCTACAATAACTATTCTGCCCTTGAAAATGAAATTGAATGTTCTATTTGTAACAACTTCGGTCACGAAGATTTTGAATGCAGGAGCAGGTTTCAGCAAACAACTCAGAAGGAACAAGTCTCAAGGGCCAAAACATGGAGAATAAAAGAATTGCAACCAAAAAGATGTGGTATAGCCTTATATGCCGAAGGGCAGGAAAATCAATGGTACATCGACAATGGATGTTCAAAACATATGACGGGTGATAAGGAAAAACTTCAGTCATATAGTGCCTTAGAAAAGGAGAAGAAGGTCTCATTTGGAAATGACACCCCTGTGCTCATAAAAGGTAAAGGTTCTGTTCTGTTGAAAGAAAAGGTCAAAGCTGGAAATGTAATGTATGTTGATGGCTTAAAACATAATCTATTGAGTGTCAGTCAGATGTGCGATCAAGGAACTAAGGTAATATTTCAATCAAATGGATGTAGTGCTCGTGATCTTGATACAGGAGAAATGGTGATCAAAGGCATAAGAACTCCGACTAATTTATACATATTCAAAGAAGGACAGCATCAATGCTATCTAAGCAAGAATGATGAACATTGTCTATGGCACCGGAGATTGGGGCACCTAAGCTTCTCACAAATAAGGAAAGCATGCAAATACCAGGCAGTTCGTGGTCTTCCAGACATTAGAATTCCAGACAATACAATATGCAATTCATGTTAGTTTGGTAAGCAAACCATAATTAACTTCCCTGAGAAGGAAGGATCAGCTAGGAGGCCACTTGAGCTTGTCCATACTGATGTATGTGGTCCGTCTAGGAAAAGGTCACCTCGGGGAGAAGAATACTTTATATTATTCATTGACGACTATTCAAGGATGGCCTGGATAGGACTTATGAAGCACAAAGATGAAGCCTTCGAAAAATTCAAATCCTTCAAAGCTTTGGTTGAAAACGAATCAGATCACAAAATTAAATGCCTCAAATCTGATAGAGGTGGGGAGTTTACCTCAAATGAATTTTTCTATTTTTGTGAAGAACATGGAATAAGAAGATAATTCTCTACAGCCAGGACTCCTCAGCAAAATGGAGTAGTGGAAAGGATGAACAGAACAGTTCAATAAATGGCTTGTGCTATGCTTGATGAGTCTGGAACTCCTGCAACTTTCTAGGGTGAAGCCACATTTGTTGTAGTTGTTATTCTCAACAAAACAAACGTCCAGGTGAATAGCACTCAAACCCCTTATGAGCTCTGGTATGGTGAGACTCCTTCGGTAAAATATTTCAAAAATTTTGGAAGCAAATGCTATATCAAAAATACTAATGAACATCTTGGCAAGTTTGAACCTAGAGCAGATGAAGGCATTCTCCTTGGTTACTCTCCCCACAGCAAAGCTTACAAGTGTTATAATAAAAGGCTTGGAAAAATTGTTGAAAGTATTGATGTAGTGGTTGATGGATGAAAACACTCCTAGGCAGGTAAGATCTTAAGATTTCGAAGATAAAGAGGACTATCCATCAACATCAAATTAGATTCATGATGAAGAAGAAGAAACCTATGAGGCACCAGAAGAATAGATAAGGATAGAAGAAAAGACTCCATCCAGGTACGTTCAGAAGAATCATCCAGAATCTCAAAGTTTGGGACAGAAAGAGGCTGGTATACAAACAAGAAGAACAATAGCATAAGCTTCAATCTATTTGGCATTAATATGCTCCATTGAGCCACAAAATGTAAAAGAGGCATGCAAAGATGAATGTTGGGTCAAAGAAATGGATGATGAACTTGAGAAGACTGAAAATAACAACACTTGGGAGTTGGTTCCTAGACCAAAATATAAGAATGTCATAGGGACAAAATGGATATTCAAAAACAAGTTGAATGAAAATGGGGAAGTTGTTAGAAATAAGGCTAGACTAGTTTGTAAAGGGTATGCTCAACAAGAAGGAATAGACTTTGAAGAAACTTTTCATCCCGTTGCTATACTTGAGGCCATCAGAATGTTCCTTGCTCCCTTTAGATTTCAGAAATTCAAAGTATTTCAAATGGATGTGAAATCTGCCTTTCTGAATGGAGACTTAGAAGAAGAAGTGTACATTGAGCAAACAGATGGATTCATTGTTGGAAATGATCCAAAACTTGTATGCAGACTTAAGAAGGCTCTCTATGGTCTTAAATGGGCTCCAAGGGCTTGGTACTATCGTCTGGACAAATACCTTCATCAACAAAGTTTTTCAAAAGGATCAGCAAATAGCAATCTTTATATAAAAATTGAAAATGACAAATTGCTAATACTTGTTGTGTATGTTGATGATATAATATTTGGCAGCAAGCAGAAGCTATGAGTCAAATTTTTCTTGGTGATGCAAAAGAATTCGAAATGTCTTTGATTGGAGAGCTAACATATTTTCTTGGTTTACAAATCCAACAAAATGAAGGCGGTATCTTTTTATCTCAAACCAAGTACCTCAAGCAGATCTTGAAGAAATATGGGATGGAGGATTTGAAACCTGTATGTACCCCGATGGTGACAAGATGCAGCCTCAACGCAAATAATGACTCGCCAGCAGTGCATCAACCAACCTATAGATCTATGATTCATAGTCTTCTCTATCTAATAGGAACCCGACCAGACATCATGCATGTAGTGGGAATAGTTGGACGATTTCAAGAAAATCCAAAGGAAACTCATCTTCAGGCAGTAAAGAGAATTTTCAAGTATCTTCAAGGAACTGAAAACTATGGTCTATGGTATCCTAGAGATACAGATCTCACTCTTCATGCTTATACAGATGCAGATTGGGCTAGAAGCGTGGATGACAGAAAAAGCATTAGTGGTGGTGCATTCTTTATGGGTTCCAGATTAGTATCTTGGTTCAGCAAGAAACAGAGTTCGATTGCTTTATCTACAGTTGAAGTAGAATATGTGGCAGCTGCATCTTGTTGCACATAACTCCTTTGGATGATGCAAACTTTGCAGGATTTTCAAATCACTTGTAATCCACCTATATCCATCTTATGTGATAATACAAGTGCAATCAGCATTTCAAAGAACCCAATCATGCATTCAAAGGCCAAGCACATACCAATCAAGTATCATTTTCTTCAGGAACAAGTGCTGGAACAAAAGGTCAAATTGGAGTATGTTCCCTCCAAGGAACAAGTTGTTGATATACTCACCAAACCATTGCCCAGGGAGACATTTGAATACCTCAGACAGAAGCTGGGGGTTGTTGATGCATCATCCTGTTGTTGAATCTTGTCTGTTGTACATAGGTGGATACACGTACATTTACCGGTCTATGTGGGTCGAATGGGTCTATCAGAGATCATCTGGCACAGGTTGAGGAGGAGCATATACTCTTCTAATGATGCATTGTTGGCATTATCTTAGAAGTCCTTGGTTTGATTTCTCAAGAGTTTTCTGGTGGAGTATATCAATGTGTGCTGGTCTGAAGGTTGATTCTGCTGATAGTGGCTCTTGTCTCTATGTCATGTACTTCTTTTCATATCAAGGTCATGTAACAACCTATTTTGGTTTCCCCACTATGCCTGGGATGAATGATTTTTGTCTATCTTGTGTATTCCCACTTAGATTGAAGATGGATGTATGTATGAGTCTTGATGATAATAAGGTTACTTATAATGTATGGAGTCATGTTCTTTCTTGTAGAACATCTTTTTGCAAACAACATTTCAGCACAGAGCATATACAAAGGGGGAGCTCGTTCAGAGTTTTCAGTAGGTACTCAGGGGGAGTATGGTAGTCCGCCCCTTTGCCCTTGATGTCAAAGGGGGAGAGTGATTGGTTGTTGTTGCCATCAAGTCCAAAAGGGGAGATTTTTGGCATTATGATACATACGTTGTACTTGACGGCAACCCACTCATATCAGATGATAAATTATAGTGCAACAAAGTTATTTTCTGGTTCCGCAGGTGCAGAGATCAAAAGATGCGGTCATCGGTAGGTTGCGCAGGAGAACCATTGAAAAGGTGCGAATATGTTCCCAGGTCTCCCGCATAAAAGGTGCAAACCTAAAGTTCACAGACTTTCATGCAGAGAAAAGTTCACGCACTTTCATGCAAAGAAAAGCGCAGGCACATGGGAAATCCTATGGTTGGTTCATGGTATAATTTCGACAGTTTTTGATTCTATGGTTTTGGTTCGTGGTATTGCATCCAAAAGAGTTGAACGCAAGTATTAGGTCCGTGGTATTGTTTCTCAATGGTTTTGGTCCATGGTTTTGAGTGAGGCCTAGACTATAAAAAGGAAAGGAGATCATTTGGTTAAATACAAGAGTTAATAATCTTAAGGAGAAGCAAGATCTGAATTTCTGATAATCGGTTGGTGAAACATAGTTGAATTTGAATCAAGGAGAAACCGGAGCATTATAAATCAGATCTACTGAAGAGTTGGGATCCCATTGATGCATGAACGGATTTGTGATTTCGACAGTCTGAGGTATGTTTGAGAACTAAAAAATTGTATAAATCCAGAGGTGCGCAGAAGCGACAATAGCGTAGTGCGGAGGTGCGCAACACCAGAGAAGAAGTAGGTGCAAAGGTGCATAGAACCAGAGAAGAAGCAGGTGCGAAGGTGCGCAGAACCAGAGAAGAAGCAGGTGCGAAGGTGCGCAAAACCAAAGAAGAAGCAGGTGCAAGGTGCGCAGTTGAATCGATGGAGCAGGTGGGGAGGTGCATTGAACAGTAGACAATGCAGGTGCGGAGTTGCGCAGAATTGTCATGGTAGAAGTGCGGATATCCGCAGGTTTCCTTCGGTGAAGTTGCAGACCTTTCCTGAAATATATTTTAGCTTTTTTTTATCTATTTCTGCAAAGATTTGGGTTTAATTGGTGTCTGGTTACTGGTTTCATTTTCTGGTCACTGCATTCTGAGAAGTTATTTGTTTAAAGGAGATTAGGTGATGCACATGTACTTGATGATTTGGATCCAGTTTGAAAATTTATGAAACGTGGTCCCTAGAAGAAAGAGAAGGTAGTAGCCTTCTGTAGGTAAACACCTACGTACTAGTATCTTAGCTAGTACAAGAGCTAAGGGGGTTGTAGCTCCCTTCTAGGAGAAGCTGGAAAGCAAGAGAGGGTTATAGCTCTCTGCAAGTTGCAGCCTGCATACTGGCAAAAGACTGCACCAATACAAAATCATTTTAAAAAGAAGTTTCTAATTGAAAGAAGATAGAGACATATTGCAGTAGGTGGTTTTCACCCACATTGGGTTTCCACCTTATATCTAATGTTCTTTGGTGTGATTATCTATATTTCTTGTTCCTATTTATTATTATATGGTTCTGACATACAAATTAATGGTTAACATCTAAAGAATAAATTACATTAACATCAGGAAGGTATATACAAGTTTCATTAGTCAGATCTGCAAGTATGTATTGGTAAATATTTGATAATACTGATTCAGCCCCCCTCTTAGTATTATTTCCAACACCCATCTCCCAAGTCATCTTTTTGATCCCTCATTTCTTCGCCCTCTTGCTGCTCTACCTCCTCTTGTGTTTGTTCCATTTCTTCTTCTTCAAGCAATTCCTCTTATGGCCTTACATGGAATCATGGCTACAACTTCTTCCTCCGATAACTCAACCAGCTACTTCCAAGTTACAGACATCTGTAACAAGGCCTAAAATTACCAGCAACCTAACAAGTCCATGATTTCTAAGGACAACCAATGCTTGGTGTGAGCAGCATGCAAATTAGGCCATCAATTGTAAATTGTTCATAAGGAAGAAAGGGATATTTATAGCATGCATTGGACGAAATCGGAGACAAGATACGAGCTTGAAATGATATTTAAAAAGAATAGAAAACTGGCCACCACATGTGATATACCAAATTAAGAAATATAAGATGTCTAACCAGGGATGTGGTAGCGATTTCAAATCGTATCCCTTTCCTTTCTGCACCACGCTCTCCCCCACCTGTAGGATCATATTTGGAAACCATGGCAAGGCTACTCTTCTAATAAACTACTTATGTATGTCCTATGATAATCCATTGACCACTACAATGACTTCATTAGTTACTTGAAATTCCAATCTGCAGACCCTGGAGCGATTTCCTTCCAGATTCAATGCAAATTCTACTGTCACTCCTTCATCAAACCCCTGTAATCGCTCAAATTAAGTATGTTAGCACACATTTTAGCAAAATATGACATATTTCTGGTTTGTTTCGTTCTTGTTATGTATTCTCAGGTTCATGTCTGATAGCCTGGCCACCCATTATTCCTATCAATGACCCTTATTTGGAGTAGCAACTAGTCGTTGAGGGAACAATTACCTGAGAAACTATGTGCTAACAAAAATGGTGATAAGGGAAATGAATCTGGGAGAAGGTCATGGTAAAACCAATGGTAATGGTGGTAATAATTATCATAATAATTTCGATACATTGGAAATGACCACATTTTAATGTAGACATGCATATTCATACATGGTGTAATTTCCATTGAGTGTTGGTATATGTAAAGGATATAGATGGAGATATGATACGAGTGGATAATAATACCATATTAATGGCATGATTAAATAATTTAAATAGCATTTAATGAGGTACGACAATAACGACAAATGGTATCGTCATTAATTAGATACGATAATGGTATCGTTAAATTCACAGATTCATTCACAGTGTACCTGACAACTTTCCTTAGTGGAGTATCAACAACGGTATAGTATCAACACCAGTGGAGTATGAACATCGACAAAGTATCAGCACCAATGGAGTACCAACATCGATAGTGTATCAACACCAGTGGAGTATCAACATCAACATAGTATTAGCACCAGTGGCGTATCAACATCTACAAATGCTAAATTGGAGACAATTGAGATGTTGAATAGGAGTAGCAATAGGGGAGAGGGAAAAAATGTTGCAACTAGAGTAGTAGTAAGGGAAGGTGAAAAGAGTGTTTCAACTTGAGTAGCAACAAAGGCAGGGGAAAATATCATTGCAAAAGGGGAGGGGAAAAGAGATGCAACTGGAGTAGCAGAGAAGGAAATGAAAAAGAGTGTTGCAACTGGAGTAGCACCAAGAGAAAGGAAAAATAGCATTGTCACTAGAGTAGCAACAGAACTTAAAATTTTATATTTTATTTATGATTATTATTATTATTATAAAATAAGGTGTAGAGGAATAATTTTCAGCACAAATAACTTCAAACCTAGAATCATCAGAAAATTATCAAATAAAGGAGTCCTTAGAGGTCAGACGGTGATAAAACCTAAGGAAGTGTCCATTTTCAAGTAAAGCAGTATGTGCATCGTCTATTGTTATGCATTTAATAGTTCCATTGTAAAACACTATGTCGACCTCATATGGACCTATCCATCTTGAGTAGGGTTTTCCTTTAAAATCCTTGAATCGGGAATCATATAGTAATGCCCAATCACCTTTTTGAAACACCTTTTTCTTAATAAATTTATCATGCCATTTAGTTCATTGTCACTGGATGGTGGCATTGTTCTATACAACTACCAAATAGATTTCATCTAACTCATTGAGTTGATCCAATCGGTGTTTCTGGGATACCGTAAGATCCAAACCTACTTCAAGAGTTGTTATGAGCATTTTGACCTCGAATTCAACTAGAAACAGAGGGGATTTCTCATACATGAGCTCATATGATGAAAACCTCGTTGTATTCCCCCATTTAGTTCTATATGCCCAAAGTGCTTTAGGGAGATTTTCAGTTGAGTTCCAGTGATGGTTAACCACAATCTTTGTAAGAATATTTTCTAATAATTTATTTGTCCTCTCTACCGAATGATTCACTTGGGGATGATATGGGGATGTCACCCAGTGTTTGATTCCAAATTTCTTCATATGTGGTGCTATTGGATGTGATGTAAATTGTGCCCCTCCATCTAAAACTATTTCCTGAGGATCCCCATATCAAGAAAATATTTCTTCAAATAGGAATTCTGAGATAGTTTTTTCAGTGGACTTTGAAATGACCTTGGCTTCCACCCATTTCATCACATAGTCTGTACAGACAAGGATATGAAATTTCTAGCAGACCAGAGGGTTAAATGTTCCAACAAAATCCATAGCCCATTTCTCAAAGGGATCAAGGACTAGTTAAGTCTTCAGTGGAATTTCATCTGATTGAACAAGATGGCCCATTCATTGACAACTCTCACACCCCCGAACATATCTTCTAGCATCTCGAACATATCTTCTAGCATCCCAAAATATAGAGGGGAAATAGTATCCCATCTATAGCACCTTGTGATCAGTCCGTTTATCAGCAAAATGTCCCCCGGAAGGTTCATCATGGGAAACTTTATTTAACTCCCTATAATAAACAAAGATCCTCTACTACCATTTTTCTTTGGGACTTTGACTATTGGGGATACCCAGTTACTCTCAGAGATCAGATAAATAAACCGAACATCTAATAGCTTCAACAATTCTTGCTTAACAATGTTTTTCAAAGTAGGGTTCATTCTTATTTTTGGTTGGTGAACATGACAACATTTCTCTTGTGTGTGTGTGTGTGTGTGTGTGTGTGTGTGTGTGTGTGTGTGTGTGTGTGTGTGTGTGTGTGTGTGTGTGTGTGTGTGTGTGTGTGTGTGTGTGTGTGTGTGTGTGTGTGTGTGTGTGTGATGGATACATAAATTAGGATGAATCCCCTTCATATCTGTGTATTAGCAAGAAAAGGCCTCCTTCTCATTTCGAAGAATTTTTAACAATTGTTTAGTTTCGGAGGGTGATAGGTTGGGATTGATGTTCATTGTTTTCCCTGGATCAATCTCTATTGGAATACTCCTATGGGTTGTTGTGAAAGTAGAATTTTCAATTTTAGTTTGTGGTTGAATAGCTTCCTAGGTAGTACAGTTGATAACAAACTCTAATAGTCATCGAGTGAAGTAAGAAATAGAGTCGGGATCACTGATAAACATACTAATAACGTCGTCTTCCATTTCTTATTTGAAACAAAGAGTTTTCCCAATAGTGAGAATTGGTCTAAAATTTTCATTTTTAGGTTCAAATTCATCCCAAAGGGGAGGATTTTGTGCGAGGCTAAACCCAAGTTCGACCGATGAGCTTGGTTCTATAGGAGGGTAAAGGACAAGATTATTCATAATTTCGCCTTTTGATATTACCATGTTCTTGAATCAACACCCAATGTAAGCATTGATCATAGCAATCCATGGCCTTCCTAAGATCATGGGGTGCCCCCCTACCAGAGACTGAAACTAAGAGATCAACATGGTATTCCCAAGAATCCATGGAAATGATTACATCTTCCAATTTCCCTACAGGTCTCATAGTAGACCGTTCTGCATGTGTTAAAACCATTGGGTTTGGTTTAAGGTTAAGTAAGCCCATAGTAAGTATAGTTTCTGACGTTATAAAGTTAATTGCAGCCCCAAGATCTACCAAAACATTTGAAATATCAACCCCATTGATTTGTACTGTGAGTATTAGGTTTCCTAGGCCACCATATTTGACGGGTATAGCTTTTCCCAACATCATGTCCGACAATTTTCCCATAACATGAATAGTAAGTGGGTCTTTTGGCTTCCTCCCAGGTTCCTTTAAGCACAATTCACTAATTATTTTGGCATAAATCAACACGTCTTTCATGTCCTGAGCAATGGGATTTTAAAAAATAGATTCTGTAATTCTCCCAAGAGATCAAATTCAGGTCGAGAGATCTATTTACTCAAGGAAAACCTCAAGATAAGTTGGGCCTGTGTGACCCCCTTAAGAGACAATTGTTTTGGTGAGGGGTTATTGTTCCACATCAATTTGTATTGGAGTACCCCCAACTTCCCCAGAGGGGTATTTAAGTTTTGGTTTTGACAACAAGACTTTGCCCTTAGTTTGTTCAATAATTATCGGTGAAGTCTTTGTATTAACCACTCGTCTGGATCTAAGATTCAATTCATTGCATTCTAAAGTGGAAATACCATATGAAGGAAGGTTGAGTGTCTCAACCTATTAAACTCCCTTATTATTTGGGTTTGGGTTGGTTTGAACAGGTAGTTGAGGACGAAGAGGAGGGGTACCAGTCGAGGCACTTGGTGGGAGCTGTAATTGTTGTTGTGTCATAGGTTGAGGAAGTTGATTTGTAGGAAGAGGGGGTCCATGTTGGTTCTGCAATGAATTAGGGACCATACTAGGTTGGGGTGACCATGAATCCCATAACGTAGGATACTAGTAATACTATGGCCATGAAGGTGGAAATGGTGTAGTCTCAGACCCAAAATTCAAATTATTAAAATATTGAGAAGGGTATTGATTCATATTCTATGGTTGTGGTTTCCATGATTTCTTTGGTCCCATAAAATAGAGATGGTATGTCTCTTCGTTTGTCCCTGAAAAACTCCCTTCAGCCGAGGAAGTGATGGACACGTGCGTGTGGAGTGATTTTTCTCACATATTGCACAGGTTTCGATGGCACTAAGTGGACACTCCTTTAGCAGGTGCTTCATCCTACATTGTAGGCAGAAGATCACCATTGCTTTCTGGACTTCAATCTATTTCTATTTTTCTTACAAAGAATCTAGCTATGAAGATAATGTGCTTAGGATGTAAATCCTAAAATTGTCTACTAAGTTCCCAATCTCTGATTTTCTAACCCCACTATTGCATGATTTGAGATTTTTTCTATACGCTTCTTATGTCCCTTGTTTATGCGTCGCAGGTCTTCGTGAACATTTGACACACAGTTCACAGATAGTATCAAACTCTTCCTTTGAGATATTCCCATTTCATACCACATCCAAAAGTTCCAGAGACTCTTCTCTCAATTCTTGGAGTAATATTATCTTTAAATAACCCTTTCCAAATCATTATGGCCCAGTATTTGCAAGCAATATTTAAAGCGCTCCATAAAATCCTCCATATTCTCATCCTCCTTCTGCATTATCTTGAAGATTTCTTCTTTAATGTCTCGAAACTTGCAGTAGTCCTAATATTTTTCAAGGAAAATATGCTTCATATTATCCCATGTCGTGATAGAATTTCCTCCTAGAACCATAAACCAAAGCAATGTTGTCCCCTTCAAAGTAGCAGGGAATATATTTAGTTTTTGATCATCTGAAACATAATCATATCGTCGATAGACAACATCAAACTCGAAGAGGAATGTATCCGGATCCTTGAAAGAGAGACGATGGAAATTAGGCAATGTTGTTAGAGGAATATGTTCATGGGTTCATTGCCCATAATTTCTCCAATTGGGAATTCAATTGTAGAATTTGTGTTGTTGGCCATGAATATCCTCCAATATTCACTTGGAATTTCAACAGGTTTCAATTGTTCCATGATATGCAGTTGAGTTTGCTTAACATTGCTTCCTCAATCGGATGAAGTGTTTACTTCCCCTACCTCTTCCTCTTCAAGACTTTTAACACTTAATTCTTGAGATCCTCTACTCCCTTCTTCCTCTTCTCTAGACTTTCTTTCTGTCGTTGAGGAGGGTTCTGGTTGCAAGACTTTCTGAAGCCTGGATCCTGTCTGAGATCTTACCCCAACAACACCCCTTCATTACCTTCTTGATTCAGCTCTTGCGATGATTTTCTGAATATAGGTGATTCTGCCTAGATATTTCCTTCCTCGACCTCTTTTTGGGGGTCTTCCTCTGCCCCTTGATTTTGTTTCCCTGTTCATGCAATCGAAGAGAGAGAATTAAATTAAAATAACCAAAACGAATCTAATGCTTGGGTCCTAGAAAAGGGTTGGTACAAACCTTGCCTAACTAAGACAAGAGAGTAGGTTTTATAGTAAAAAAGGAAAAAAATTAAAACAGTCAAGGAAATCTAATGCTCGGGTCTTGGAAAATGGTTGGTACAAACCTCATGTGAGCAAGACGAGAGAGTGGGTTTTAGAGTAAAAAAGGTTGAAAATTAAAACAATCAAGCGATCTGATGCTCAGGTCCTAGAAAAGGGTTGGTAAAAACCTCACCTAACCAGGATGAGAGAGTGGGTTCTACAGTCAATTAAAAGGCAGAAAATTAAGACAATCAAATAAATGTAATGCTCAGGTCCTAGAAAATGTTTGGTGTGAAACCTCGCCTAACCAGGATCAGAGAGTGGATCCTATGGTCAATATTGGTTGTACTTTTGTGCATTTTATAGCCTCCTTGGGAACAACGCCAAAATGTTGGGATTTTTATATAGGTTTATAATTCAATCCCTCTTACATTTATCTGTCAATCTGGGGTCCATTTGGTTATTTCAAGGTTATGATGCAAGTTTTATGTATGCCATAGTTACCCTACCCAGTATTGAGAAATTACAAAATACAAGGCCAAATGAGTGTTATGAATCGAGTAACAACAAAGTAATTAGCACCACATTTAAACAACAAGAATATGAAGTAACAATAATATGAAATAACCACAAGATATAAAGTAGTAAAGAGAGTAAGAACAATCATAAAGCATTAACGATATAACTAAAAAGCATACATATCCACATGACTGTATCCAACATCACCTGATCGAGAGAGCGAGCCCAACTCTCTGATCAAGGTCGTGGTTGAGAATTAGAGATGACACAAAATTACAATAAGTTGAAATTCACATTAATTCATAAAAGGAATTACAAAATGAAGTTTTTTTGTTACACAAAAAAGAAAATCACATCGTTCTTCTTAGTTGTGCCATACTTATACAACTCTCTTTACATTAATAACATTTAACTAACCCATAAATTGTAGTGATCCGTCTGTTCAAAAATATAAAATAATTCCTCAAATAGAAAACATAATAAAAGGATAGCAATAGAGCTAGTTCTTCCAGCAATTCGGTAGTTGATCAGTTGATGGTTCAGTCCTTGAATAGTGTTGTGAGTCAGCAATGAGCAACATCACGATGGTTTCTGTTCCACTGAACAACATCTGATATGAATCTACAAGGAATCTTGTCAGAAAATCGTCTAAGCATCGTTCCCCTGTGGCTACCGCTTCATTAATTAACAATTCAAGAAGACATGCCAATATGATATACCTTTTCATTAATTTAGATAAAAATCAACCTCATAAAAGCTACAAAATAGATAGAAAGGGACAAGTGAAAGTAAGTAAAAATGGATAATTTCATTAAAAAAAAAAAAAAAATGACTAAGAAGCCTAACCCATGGCTTGAGTAGCCATGACCTAGTGGCATATAAGATATCAAAATCACCTAGCAAATACACCTTGACTAGGCCACACCAACCCTTAATATGGATGGGTTTTTGCCCATAAAGTTTCAAACCGCCGACCTTTTCACTACGGAGTGCCTTAAAAAAACACCATGCCATTGTCTTCTCTACACCCTGTGGGCACATAATTTTTGTCTTTGAGAAAAACCTCTTTTTCATTTAAATTATATATATATATTATATATTATATATATATATTATATATATATATATATATTATATATATATATATATATATGTTATAGTTATAGTTATAGTTATATTTTTTTATTTTTATTAAATTTTGTTTTTAGGGAAAAATTAGTTTTTCATTTTTTTTTGAAAAATTATTTTTCTGGGGCTTCATTTTCCAGGGTTATTATTCTTTGCTTAATGTAAATATATTAAAAAATAATTAATTGATTTATTAATTTTAGTTATTATCACTCTTTGATTTAGGAGAAAATATTAAATTTTTTTATTTGCAATGGAAATAATTATTAAAGCTACAATTTCAATTAATTCATAATTTTAACTCCAAAAATAAAATTAACATTACTAGTAGCATCATTTCTCAATTCAAAAGTCAATTTTAAGGTTTAACCCATTTGTCAAGATTGTGATTTCAAACAAATTACTTTTTTAATCACACCCCAGAAAAACAGTGCATTTTGTAGCACCACTTCTTGATTAGCAAGTTGTTTTGTGGTTTTTATCCAAAATATGAGATTTCTGGGTTAGAGTTCTTGTTTTGAGGGCACAACTCTCATTAAGTTGGTAACTATGTTGCACCTGATCAATAGTTGAAAACATGATGTTGTGGGGATATGATGAAGAACTTTGATGGGCACCTTATTTGTTACTTGATCGGTTTGATATCTACTAATTCCACAATTAGGGCATTTAAATTTTGGTGCATGTTTTCCATAATATATGTTATGATCATTAAGACACGAATCCATTGTGATATATTTAAATCTTACATTTTTCATAATGGCACAAAATTCTTATTTATGCTAAGGTAAAGTATTTGATAATGGTAGGAAGAGATCACCTAACAATTTACAAGAAAAACCAATTAATATACTAAATAATGAATATTAGGTCTGCGCATTAGTCACCAAAAAAACAAAAAAATATATTTTTATATATAAATACTTGCATGTTGTCATACATGTGTTTGAAATATTGTTCAATACTTTTAAGTTGGCCAACAACCAAAGAGCAGAAAGAAAACTTGTATTTGAGTCATTGTATAAAAGCTTTAGTACCTTATCAATAAGAAGTACATCATGATTATCTTCATAGATCATCCATAAGTGCATTGTTATCCATATTAAAAAAGGTGTCATAGATCGATTTATTTATCCGTTCATTCTCAATAATATTTATGGCATTTTCTTCCATGATATCAACGTCAATTCCATCATCCTTGCCATTTGTACTACAAATTGTTACATTTAAAATTCTAAGCATCGATGTTTTTCTCTTTATAATTACAAAGAAATAAATATAATTAATTTGAAATATTAAAATATAAAAAACTATTATAAATTACAAAAATAAAACATGATTTTGTTATCTTACCAAAGTGTGATATTATTTTCTCCCTTTCAGGTGTCCATGCTCTAAGCAATTTTTCCTATCTATTTACATGTTAAATCTTATTTTTTTGCAAGGACAATATCATTTCCCACCATCAATATGGTGCATTTTGGGATAATTTTGAGATGGCCTTTCATGATGGTTAATCTGCACAAAAGATCCACATTCATTAATATCAACACCTATGGTGAGAGCTAATGCTTCATTGATAAGAGACTATATATAAGCTACATGGTTGAATTCACTAGTGACCAAGTTAGGATTTTTTAATATTGTTTTCTATTTCAACAAAATATTTAACCCATTCATTTGTATGATGAAAATGTAATCAAATAATTTTCACAAATAGAAATTCAAATGGTCGTAATCAATTTTATTTGAAGAGAATTTCAATTATTCAAACAAAATTTACATGTAGCAAATTTTAATTGAATAGAATTTCAATTATGAGTAGCCAACAAAATTTATATGTGGCAAAATTTCACCTTGTCTTAATTCTTCAAGAAAGATTAGATTATGTGTTTTTCATCTTTCTGCTATAGTGGAATAAAATAAATTAGAAAAAGAAAACTTCATCCAGGCACACTAAATGTATAGAATAATTGTTGTCAAGAATAAAAAAAAGAAAGAAAAAAAGTCATAAAATAATACATATACGACAATAGTTTGACAACATTTATTTTATACACGAAGGAATTGGAGTAAATGTGATGTCAATTAAGCAACATTAGAAAGGCCTTTTAAAAGCCGTTAGAGGATGCATATCATTTTTGTTTTTCCAGTGAATTAAGGCAATTGATATTACTTTAAAAGGAAATTATATGATGATGAAATCCATATCCATAGTGTCCTGAGAGTAGGAATCAAGGACAGATGAGCCTATATTTCCTCCTAAAAATAAGAGGATTGGACTCGTCACAAAAATCATAGCCGATTTTCCATACTCCAAGAAGCCAAGAGAAGAGAAAACACAATAACCAAAGCTAAATGTCATGCATCCATAGGCCACAGGTGACTGTAGAACAAAAATTACATAATAATTTTAACCAAATGCCTTGCATCCAATAACCAGAGGAAACTACCAAATATATATAAATAAGCCACAAATATAAGGCACATGTAAAAGATTTTAATTCTCAGTAGCCACAAGCATCATCTCTAGCATTACCAAAGGTCAACCATCATTCCCAATTGATGCAACCGATTTGGTAGTGCCATCTAACACACATGGAAAATATAGAATTTTTTATCAGAACAAACTATGACAAGATATGAGCAGCAAAAATAGTGGGTGTAATGTACTACAAGTCCCCGCTCACACAAAAACAAGCAAAAAACCAAGAGGACCACAAATATGACCAGAAATCTCCACAATTCCTTATTGTTGAGATCAAGAAAACTATCAACGTCACTAAACAAGCTTGTCAAAAAAAGACAAAAAAATTGATACCATTTTCTAGTCTTCATGTGAAGAGACTATAGTAAGTTTTTGAGCATTTTCAACTGGTGGACTAGTAGGATCTCCAAGAGGAACTGTGAGATCACCCAAAGCTATGCATGACACCAAAAAACTCTCGACCTCATTCAAATTAGACTCAATTTTGTTAAGACAAAGTATGTGGTTCCTTAACATATGTTTGATGTCCTCCAACCTAGAAAACACCATCTCTTCTACTCACCATTCTCTAGTGGGGAGGAATAATGGTAGAAGAAAGAGAACAATGCATACAACCACTTAGAGCACCACAACTAAAAAAGAAAGAAATAGAACGAACCACTACACCTTTAGTGCCAGAACAAAAGACGACTAGGTCGTCTCCAAATTTCCACACCAGAGGTAAAAAATTAAATTTAGGTTTGAAATTTATCAGACTTTAAAGACAAAATACACCTAAGACTCCAATGCCATACCAAATCTTGAAGACTAAAACTATCCAAATGAACAATAAGAACATTCCTGACGACGAAAGAAAATAACAACATAAACAAAGTAGTTCCCAAGCTAAAGAAAAAATATAGTTCCTCAATTGAGTTAACAATGCCCCCATTCACAAACCCAAAGAACTCCATAGCCGTAAACCGGAGAGATCCAAGAAAAACCACAAAAATAAGCCAACCCTCTATAGAGAAATATAGAATCCCCTCTACTTCAATACCACATAGAAAAATGACCTAGGTACGAACATCCATAAACAAGAATTGGACAACGATAAGAAATACCTATGAATTATTTATCCAATATGGGGAAGTTGAGTATATGACCACTAGTTTGAATACATGCCCAAGCTCTATAACATGCAGATAAAGAACAAAGAACATAGACTCCGCACACTATCCAGAATGAATGAAATCGTAAAAAGGGCTACGGTTATTGGCATTATGGCACAGGTTTGGAGCCATGGCACAGGTGTTGTCCTTGATGGCAACTCTCTTTAGTAATAGATCTCAGTTCAGGCTTTCAAAATGAACGAAAAGACATATACACAGGTTCATCTAGATGAAGACACGTATACACACGGGTTATACATTACAAAAGCACGTATATGTTGGAGAACTTACCTTTGGTCCGTGGTAGTTAGTCCTTCGTATTTGAACCTATGGTTTTGGACCATGGTACCTCGTCAGAAGAGTTGATCCCAAGTATTGGGTCCATGGTATTGGTTTATTATAGTTTTGGACCGTGGTATTATGGAAGGCCTAAGACTATAAAAGAGGAAGGAGATCATGTGGCAAAGGATCATCTGAATTATTATTGAATATCTGATAAAGTGTTAGATCTGGAATACTGGTAATTGGGATATGGTGCAGATCTGGATCTGAATAAAGGAGGAACCTTAGCGCAAAGAGAAGGATAAGTTCTATTGATGAGTCATAATATTTAAGTTTGAATGATAGTATCTTTGTATGATTTTGGTCTATTATATGTGACGCTTTCTTGATCTATAACACTGATAATCTGGGTTAATTAGTGTTTGAATATCTGAAAGAGTGAATTATCCTTTATATATTTGTACGCAGGTTCAGTGAAGCAAAGGTGCGTATACACGCCGGTTCAGTGAATGAAAACAGTGTATATATAGGTTGTTCCAAACACAGAAGCGTATGCACGCATGTTGCATGTTATTGAAATAGCATATATATTTTGAGTTGTGATCTAGCTGCTTCTGTTTATTGCTGTTGTGTTCTAGGTTCAAATTTTGGTGTGTGGTTTCTTGTACTGTGTTTTGGGTACAGCTGTCAGAGAAATATCTACTTGATTCAGATCTAATTGGTGAAAAGGAGATTGGTTGATTCTTGATGATTGATTGATGTTCATGGATCCAATCTGAAAATTTATGAAACGTGGTCCCCGGAAGAAATAGAAGGTTGTAACCTTCTATAGGCCAGCACCTACGTACTAGTGTCTTGGCTAGTGCAAGAGCTAAAGGGGGTTGTAGCTCCCTACGAGAAGCTGGAGAATGAGAGAAGGTTGTAGCTCTCTGCAGGTTGCAGCGTGCGTACTAGTAAAGGACTGCAACAGTACATTGTAAAAGAAGTTTCTAATTTAAAAGAAGATAGAGACGAATTGCAGCAGGTGGTTTTTACCCACATTGGGTTTCCACCTTATATCTTGTGTTCTTGTGTGTGATTGTCCTTCTACTCTGTTTTACTGTTTCTGGTTACTGGTTATTTGATTTTGAAACACAGATTAACAATCATCATCAGAAAGATAAAGTAAATTAAAAGTTTGCTTTGTATACGCGGGTCTCCTTCTGCATAGTTGCGTATATACGCGAGTTTAATTAATTGAAGTAGCGTATATCATTTGTTTTTGAAAAGGAATATTTGATTTGATAATAGTGATTCACACCCCCTCGCAGTATTATTTCCAACAATTGGTATCAGAGCAGGTCCTTCGGAAGAAGCTTGATCGCTTGAAGGAAGATCTTTCATCATGAGCAACTACGAAAGGGAAGCATCAATCAAGCCACCAATTTTTGATGGGACAAACTTCGTATATTGGAAGGTAAGAGTTACTGCCTATCTTCAATCTCTTGGTACAGAAGTCTGGGATATCATAGATACAGGGTATACTTTTCCATCAACAACTCCTACAGATCCGACTGAGAAGAAATATGAAACAAATGCAAAGGCGGTCAATACTCTATTAGGATGTATATCTCAATCAGAATTTCTCAAGGTTATGTAGTATAAATCCGCAAAAGAAATATGGGACAAGATTGTACTAAGCTATGAAGGAGATGATCAAGTAAAACGAGAAAAACTTCAAACGCTCATAATTCAATATGAAAATCTCAGAATGCATAATGATGAAAGTGTGGCTAACTATTTCCTTTGTGTGGATGAGATTGTTAATTGTATGAAAAACTTGGGTGAAGAAATAAAAGAGGCTGTTGTGGTTGGAATAGTTCTAAGATCTTTGTCCCCTAGGTTTGAATCTATAGTTTCTGCAATAGAAGAAAAGGAGAATCTACGAAACCTTACAATGTCACAGCTTCATGGGATTCTAACTGCTTATGAAATGAGGAAAGGAGGACCATCAGACAAGAGAGAAGTAGCCTTCAAGGCTTCAGGCAAAGGAGACTACTATGAAGAGGAAGAAGAATCAAATTTTCTCAAAAACCTTCTGGGGTGAAGCTGCATTTGCTACAGCTGTTATTCTCAACAAAACAAATGTCCGAGTGAATAAAACTCAAACTCCTCATGAGCTCTGGTATGGTGAGACTCCTTCGGTAAAGCATTTCAAAATTTTTGGAAGCAAATGC
>APFE031747871.1:10532-53734 GCA_000404065.3 Pinus taeda
TGTCGAGATGCCATGGTCCAAAACCCATAGGTTCAAATTCCAAGGACTAACTACCATGGACCAAAGGTAAGTTTTCCCACATGAAATAAACTTTTCTCAGCATAAAATTTCGTGAACTTTTCTCCACATGAAATAAACTTTTATAAACTTTTCTCTGCATAAAATTCCGTGAACTTTTCTCTTGCATACTTCTTAATTCTCATCATATTGAGAGCGACACCCCTGTGTTGCCATCAAGTACAACATCTGTAACATATAACCATACCAGAAACATAATGCCAACAAAGGACCTGTAGAATCACAGCAACATACTGCTATACAAGAAACAAGGATCTAAATTCATAAATAATGCAAGATCAGATGTGCATTAACCATATACAAGCATATATAAACAAGTACACAAGAATATGGGAGGAAACAAGAATAGCTTTATTTAGATGAAAAGTAGCAAGAAGATTACAACCATGTGCTCTGACCCAGCATCATCCTCCAGCTGAGAAGCCCTTCTTCACCTCAAGCAAAAGCTAGATCACCCAACACTATGAATGTACACTAGAATACCAACAACACTTCTCTATAAGATACAAAATTCCAGCCTCTGGATCTCTATGATAAGGGATCCATATATAGATGATTACAAAGAGGCGAGTCATCTTTTGGGATCTTGATTAGTGTCCTCTCTCTGATAGTTCTTGATTCCACTTGGAGAATGATGATCTCTTACTCATCCCTAGTCAAAAATGGAGTGGCAAGTGTCAGAGAGGAAGCTTCTGGAAGATTCCATGATCTTCCACCTCGCATTTTTGTCCCTGCCATTTGTCCATTCCTGACCATCACACCCTACAGAGGAGAAAATCAGTATGCATCGCATCTTGTACATTGGGAAGGTGATATGCATCGCACCCTCTGCATTGAGCTTTCAGTATGGTCCAATTTTGACCATTTATAAGAAGTTTTCAATGGAGAACTTCTGGGAGATGATGTAATCAGTTGACCTTGTTCCTTTAGGCAATGAAGCAACACTTTTGGGGACTTAGGATCCCTCAGTTTATGGACATTTCTGATTGGGGTTAAAGTGCCCAAAAATGTCTATAACACCTGTGCTCAAACTTGAGCGAGGGAATTTAATAGTCGCAAGGAGTGACTTGCTTGGGCCAAGCCCACTCACCTTCGAGCCCCAAGGGTTAGCCCGACTGGTCAAGTCAATACCTCGTTGTTCGAGAGGTCATAGGGTCAATTCTCCCCGAAAGCCCTTGGGGTTAGGTCTATGATGGCTGAGGGGCAGGATCCTAGAGATCAACTCTATTCTTTACGTGGATGTAGCTGACATCCACTGACCACGGGTGTCCACAAACCACACGATAAAAAAAAGAAGTTGTGGGAAACTACAATTATCATATAAATGCACATATTGAAATTTAATATATATATATATTTTAATACAAGGCTAATAATACACAATTAAATATATTTTATAGACATAATCATGATGTGGTTAGGTTAATGTCACACAACGTAGGAGAACCCACATAGAAATAATTCACATGGCATACTACCACATGGTTGAGGTGAATTATTTCCAATCATTAAGTTGAAAAATTAGTGTGATGGTAATAGATACTCATTTCCACTGATAAGGTCATGGGTTCCAATGTTCTAACATGCCTCCTTATCCAACTGACCTGAGGGTCTAATAAGAC
The DNA here is from genome assembly GCA_000404065.3 of Pinus taeda. Lineage (NCBI taxonomy): Eukaryota > Viridiplantae > Streptophyta > Pinopsida > Pinales > Pinaceae > Pinus > Pinus taeda. Next base: position 12,233 of record APFE031747871.1, read on the forward strand.
TTTAACTAGGTAAATAAACTCCAACAATATTAATGAATGGAACAAATAATAACATACGGTGGAATAGTATGGTGGTATAATGGTGAAGGAATCTTAATACTCATAAGTCTTACTCTTCTTACAAAAAAAGAGTATTGTCATTAACAAAAGAAAGAGATGGTATTGAGATAAAATATGTTGGCATAAGGTGAAAGTAAATACAATTATGAAGTGGCATTATGAATTAGAGTAAAAAGGTATGCCACACATTTAACTATTATGGAGTGAGACATGTATGTAAAGGAACACAATCATGATAATCAATCGAATGAGAGTGTAACGTATCATAACAATTTTTTATTTATTTTTAATTTGTGGTACATTACATGTTGTATCAAAGTTGGAGGTTATCGCACCATGGCCTATGAGCCAGATCATAGCTTTAGATTTAATAAAAAAAAAATTAATTACACAAAAAGGAGTAGAAGAAAGAACAATAATGACATAATCATATGCAACATCTCCTAATGGAGAAAAAGAAATCTGGGTATAGTTGGCAGGTGAAACATCACCTCACAGAATGGAACTAATAGATATAGTGAAGGACTCGAAATAGAATTATCTAGTATCAAAGAAAACAAAGAAAATTTACTAAAACCAGTTGTCAAGAAAGAAAGGCTCATAAAAGATTAAAGTGACAAGTCAAATATGAAAACAATAGAATAAAATGCAAAGGAGGAAGATAAGGAGAAGTATTATAAATGAAAACATCTAGAGCGCATGGATGCGAGTGAGTTGTTAGACTTGATAATGAAGAGGAAACTCAAAAAAAATCATACAAAAAACTCTTAATAGTACATATCCAAGGGAAGAAATTGAAGAAAGAATTGTAAGGGGAGTTTAATAATGTTATACTTCCAATCTTTGATGGTGAATCAAAGGAAGTACTCAAGGCATGGTTAATTAACATGAAGATATATTTTCAAGTGTAAGAGTATCCTAGTGATTTAAAAGATAGACTAGCCACATATATATTGCAAATCAAAGGATTATTGTGGTTGGAGGAGATCAATAGTATGCATAATACAAAAGGACAAGGGAATGACTTGGGAATAGTTTCAATTTTTTTCAAAGAAAAGTATCTAATAGAAAGATAGTATGATGATAAACCAATGGAGTTTCATGAGCTTAAGCTTCATCGGATAATCACAGATGATATTGGTGCAAAATTTATCTATCTTCTGTAATATGTACCCTACATTCACGAGGGGAAATCTAAAGTTTAATGTTTTATCAACTTTCTTCCTCTTTCATTTAAAGAAGCAATTGAGTGTAACAAACCAAAATCATGTATGAAACAATCTAGAAAGTCAAAATATATTACCAATGATATAAGAAAGAATTGAAAAATCAAAATCTTGGTCAAATAAGAAAAATGGCAGATTTATGCAAGGAAGAAAATCGTCTAAATTTTCCCTTGTTAAAAATTATTGTCGAAATCACTAGAACCAAAATTTAATAAGACAAATATTAGCATTAAAGGACTCAATCTCAAGCTGTATGTAGATAAATATATTGGAATAGTAAAGGAGTTAATGGAAAATGAAGGGAACCACTGAAGTGTTTGGGCTATGGATTGCTTCATCTGCCTTGAAATTGTCCATACAATGTAAAATCAATTGAAGCGCTACAAAATGTTCAAGAAGCCTCCAAAATGAATGACATGGATAGAAACATTCTTAGAATCAATGCATCCCTAGAAGAGCATTAATTTTAGCATTAGTATACTATGATTGAATTACATGGTAATATCCTAAACCACACTATGTCCATTTCAATAGATCCAGGGGTGCTTTTAAGTTAAATCATTCCACAAATAGTGGAAAAATCTATGTTGAACCTAAAAAAATATAAATGTTGTTTTTTGGTCCAACTAGTAACTAGTACTAAAAGAAAAGTTACCAGTTAGGACAACCATTTCCCTATTGATCTAAATGTATGCAAAATAGCAATGAACCTGAATATTTTACCCATCGAAATTTATGTTATTTTTATAGGAATGGATTCGTTAGAAAAGCACATATCAATTATTAATTTCTTAGAAACGACTATCACTTATGCCATAAATGAGGAAGAGGAAAAAATTATTAAGGATATTTTCAAACCAATTTTTACCAAGCAAATATCAACCTTACAACCAAAATGATATGCTAGAAAAGGTTATAAATTATTTTTTGTATAGGTAGAATACTTGTAATAGGAAACTAAGGAAAGAACTTTAGATGATTTGAAGTTGTTAAGGGAGTTCAACAGTGTGTTTCCAGATGAAGTTTTTGAGTTACCACCCAAAAGGGATATTGATTTCTCTATTGGGTTGGTAGATGGAGCCACACCGGTTTCGAATGCACCATATAAAATGAGTGTACTAGTTTTAATGAAACCAAAAATGAAACTTCAATAACTATTAGATAAGGGATACATTAGGCCAAGTGTCTCACCTTGGATAGCACCAGTATTATTTGTGAGAAAGAAAGATGGTACTTTTGTAGTGTGTTTTGATTATAGGCATCTAAATAACCTCAAACCTAAAAAAATAAAATTTGTTGTGTAAAATTGGTTATCTGTTTGATCAAGTTAGAGGAGGCCCTATCTTTTCCAAAAGGCTTAAGTTTTGGTTACCATAAACTGCAAATTAAGGATGAGGACACACATAAAACTACTTTTAGAACCAAAAATGGGACTAATGAGTTTATTGTTTATCCATTTGGACTCACAAATGCTCCAAACACATTTATGTGCACAATGGACAATGTCTTCAGCAAATATATGGTTAAATTTGTGCTAATTTTCATTGATGACATCTTGTTTCATTCTAAGATGCTAAAATAACATGAAAATCACATTTTAATAGTGCTACAAACTCTTAGAAAACATTAGCTTTGTTTCAAATTCAATAAGTGTGAGTTTTACTAGGATGAGATTCAATGTTAGGGACATGTAATTTCCATTGGAAGAATTGTGGTAGACCCTAAAAAGGTTAAATATATCCTTAAGTAGCATATCCCTAACGATGGAACTAATATAAAATATTTTATGGGCATTATAAGGTATTACAATAGATTTATTGAAGGGTTTTCTAAGATTGCCTTCCCTATAATATCCCTATGGAAAAAGGGAGTAAAATTTGTGGACACTTAGAAGTGCTAAATTTTTTTTGAGCTACTGAAACATATGTTAGTCGCACTGATACTTAAAGTTATTGATTCTAATAAACAATACATAGGATGTACATATTCTTGCCTAGAAGGATTGGGTGGGATGTTGATGGAGTATAATCATGTGATAGACTATGCATCTAGCAAGCTGAAATATCATGAAAATAACTACATTTTGTATGATTTAGAGTTGGTTGTGGTAATATGTGCTTTAAAAATGTGGTTCCATTATTTGTTAGGTAGGGAATTTACACTAATTACTAATCATATCATCATAAAATACTTTTGCAACCAGCTTGATTTAAATGAAAGGCATGTTAGATGGTTGCATTTTCTATGTGAATTTCATTTTGATATCAAACATATCAAAGTAAAAGAAAATAAAGTGGTAGATGCATTGAGAAAAAAATTAAAATTGGTTTATAGAATTTCTATAGGCACAATTAAAATGTACTTTGTTGAAAAAACTAAATCAATATACTTAGAGGATCATAAATATATAAAAACCCCAAGAAAAATTGGAAAGTGAAGATGATCACATAGAAAAATCAAAACATTCATTAGATAAGGATAATGTGTTGACCTAATTTACATTCCTAATTGCTTAAACTCGAGTAACTAATTCTAGATGAACATCATAAAAAACCTTTTCAGATCACCCCTAATAGCAGAAAAATATTGTAGCACTTAGGAAATAAATCTAGTAGCCTAGAATGAAATGAGAGGTAGTTGAACATCTAGTAAAGTGTTGAGAATGACAAAAAATGAAAGTGGAACATCAACATCTTGTTGATTATTGAACCCTTTTCCCATTCTAGAATGGAAATGGGAAATTATCACTTTCGATTTCACCACGAGGCTACCTAGAAGTAGAAGACAACATGATTCAATCATGGTTGTAGTGGATAAGTTGACCAAAGAAACCAACATTATACTAGTTCAATTAACATATAAAGCTATTCATATAGCTGAAATTTTCATGAAAGTGATTTATAGACTAAACGAAGTACAAAAAACTGTCATATAAAATAAAGATGCAAAATTTACTTCTAATTTTTGGAAACCATTTTTTACAAGGATGGGTACACAAGTGAATTTTAACATTTCCTGTATCCATCCTCAAACAGTTGGAGAAACTGAATGAACCAATCATATTCTTGAAGATATGAAGTGCATGTATATGTGCATCATCCCACTAAGTGGGTTGAATAGTTACATCTAGTTGAGTTTGTTTACAATAACAATTATCAAGAACCTCTTAAAATGAGTCCCTTTGAATTCCTTTATGGATCAAAATGGCATACTGCATTGAGGCAGAGTAAACTAAGACAAAAACTAGTTTTGGGACATAATTTGTTTGATATGGAAGAGATATTCACAAAGATAAATCATAACTTAAAGGTAGATTAAGATAGAGAAAAATTTTGTAGTCCAAAAGGATGACTCTTAAAGAATAGAAATTGGGGGAAAATGTGTACATTGAATTAAAACCCAAGAAAATCACTTTAAAGATCAAAATTCATGCTAATTTAGCACCAAGGTTTTATGGACCTTTTAAAATGATATCTAGACTAGGACCAATCAATGAGTAACCATCACCACTAGCCCAATAAAAGTACAAAATGTATTTCATGTATTACTTTTAATGAAATACATTCATTATCAAACTCATATGACTGACAAGAATGTCGTATAGGTTAAACGAGAATGTGATCTCTAGGTCAATCCTCAACAAATTTTGGACGAGAGGGAAATTTTACTCCAGAATTGAGCCGTCCTCGAGCTTAAAGTGCAATGGAAGCACTTTGTCCCTCATGAGTCCACCTAGAAGATAAAAGCAAAAAGGAGACAACCATTTCCTACACTTTTCTTGAAGTGATGAATGTTGAGAAAACACTAAGGACAATGCTCATATAAGGGGAGAGAGAATTTGTAATTATCTATTTATAAAACCTTATGATATCATATTTTTTATAACTTTTTAAATCATAATATTGAAAATGGAGCCAAGCCTACATTTGGATATTCTCAGCAACAGATGTAAGTATTTATATGCCATTATAAATAAAATATTTTTTATTTGAAAATATGGTGGGAGCCAACACATGAGTGATCAGGCTACCTTGATGTCATAAAATTGGTTAAATTAGTCAAGGCTGAAGGAGTAGGAAGCTTTTAGGGTGACAAGTGTCATAATTTGAACATCCAACGATCCCAAGATTCAACCACCAGGTAATTGTGTGACAAGAGAAAGAAGTTATGTGTAGTGGAAGGAAGCTATATTGCGGGAGATAAATGAAAGTGTGTGGGAATTCTAGTGAAAAAGGGATTGGACTAAACAAAAATCAAGATTTTTGCCTCTAAACTAGTAGGATAATGTTAGGGTCTAAGGAGCAATAAATTCAAGTACACATTATAAATTATGAAAAAAGGGAGGCTTGACTCTTGAGGGGGGATTTCTAAAACAAAACTTCATTTGGATGGGAGTAAAGTTCTTGTTCTAAAGGTATTTTCAAGTATTTGGATAAGTTTTCATATTGTTATCTTTGTAATATTTTAAAGATTTGTTTTCAAGTAGAATATTGATGTATGGATAGGAAGAGAAGAACAAGTAGCTAAGCATATAGTCTAAAACTTATGAATGGGTTCCTATTAAATATGTAAATCTTTTAAATGAGTTGTTTCTCTTCTTAAATATTTTGTGAACCTAGCAAATAACTATCTCTAGATTATTTTACTAATGGAAATTATATAACTAAATCAAAGAAATTAGTAGGATTAGAATGGTTGTAGCCCGGTGCAAAAGAATAACTTCCACTATAACCTTTTATATCTACAAGTCCTACTCAATGTAGGAAAACTCTTTGAAGGGTGGTTGCAAAAAACCTTTAGTACAAGTATCTCATTGCTAACCCCTCTGCCCTAAATATTACCCAAAAGTATTTTGACTTTAGACTAGTTGAGGGTTAATAAGTTAAAGCTAGGAACTAAGCCTAAACTAGGTGGGGATAAAGATAGTTTGAGAAAGGATGCTTAAAAATATACTTTCTTCATGATGAAAGGAATAGAGATCTAATCTCAATTAAACAAGCAAAGGAGATAAACACAAATTAAGCATAATGATATTCATGACCAGGTGACTTGCATGAGGGAAATATTAATTAGCTATATAAGAATAAAGAAATAAATAAGAATGCAAATAAACCCCTTTGGAAAGGAAGATGGTTAAGATTTATTAATCCACATACATTGAAAATAAATATTTATGAGAATTATATTTACATTACCTTCTGAGAAATAAAACATCTTTCCTTACATAATCAATGACGTAAAAAACTTAGAAAATACTAAATCTAGTGTTTTATTGAAATAACTTCGATTAGGCTACCTAAACAATTTTTTTAAGTGAAACAAAATGTGGTTAGTGTATTAAACTAAATATGTGGAAAATTGTATAAATATAAGTAGATTTATGTATGTCCAAATATGAGTAACACAGAGTTAGTGTAAACATTATAGCATACATCAATAGAGGTCAATGCCAACAAACTCAATTTTAAGGACTAATAGAAATATATACCCAGTGGTAAACATTATGCCATCTGAGGCTATGACCATAACAGGCTAGAGAAAATCTTCAGGCTTGATCCAAGTGGCTCATCAAACACCAGTGACTAGGAAAAGGATCAAATATCAAAATGTTTGGATTGTGCTCGAACAAGGTTCATGTTGAGGATCTTGTCATCATGACCATGGTGGTGTGCATCAAACCAATTCTATATGTGAAAGTTAGGAATAGTCAAGGTTCAGGGTTGAATTCAGTGACTGCGAAGGCTTAAGGAGGCAACAATTTGGACAAAACCTGGCCACTGGATTCAGGCCAACCTAGGCCAAATTCTGGGCGAATTTGTGGCCTATTTGAATTGTTTCCTTTGGTTAATTTTCTAATTTTTCAAAATGGCCATGGATTTTTTTTAAAACAAAAATAAAATATTTTTGGGGTGGCGGGCCACCAACCCCACCACCCACATATGAAATGTATAAAAACCAAAAAAATAATTAATTATGGGCCGACAGACCATGACCCCCACCAACCTTCCCTCAACCACTGTAGCCAAAATATTAAATTAGGGGTAGGCGGCCATGACCCCGCAACCCTGTAGCCCACACAACTATAATACAATAAACATGTGGTGGGGCATGGGTTGTCAACCCCGCTTGCCATCCACCTCACCATCATACAAACTATAATAGTGATATAGGTTAGGGGAGTGGGCCATCAAGCTGATGGACCTACCTTCCATTTAATCATATATAACTGTTACATGTAAAAAAAGGGAGAGGCAGGATTTGATCCCTCGACCCCTCCTCAACGATTTTCCAAATTTACCAATGTGCCAATGGTGCTTCTTGTGTATTCCACCCACCAAAATATATTTGAACCTTTTTACATAGTGCGTTGGGGGGTAGACCTTGGGTACGATTTCTGAGACGAGTTTCAAATTAATTTTGTAGGTGGAACCATGAGCGGGAGTAGAGGCAGGTGTAACCATGTTTGAGCCCAACTTTGAGAGGGGCCAAATTTTCTTGGTGTCCAAATTCAACAAACTTTATATCAATTTTATGCCTTTGGATGACACAAACCTGATGGCTGTGTCAAATTCTATAAAAGAGGCCTCGCTTTTTTATCCACTTCTCATATTCTATTGTAGGTGTCAATACTCAATGTGCAAGCAGGCATTTTGATGGTGGTCGACGCCATAAGATTTGATGGTATAGTAGGTCAGCAACAAAGCATCCCATCATTCACGCATCCATGGTGCTGAGGTATATCCATTTTTGTTGCATGATACTTCTTCTTTATGGCTTATGAGATGTGTTACGATTCTCACTTTATGTGATGTGAAATCATCATTATGAGTTTGCATTGTGTTGATGTGATCCTTGCACTTGATGTATGGATGTGGGATCTTGTTTGGTGATGTTGATCAGAGATGTATTGTTATGGATTTATGTTATTTTGATATATAATCCCCATGTAACTTGTAAAATGGATTCTCTGAGTCATTAGATAGGAACATATTGGAGGTTTCCAACCACTCCTGCATGAGGGCAGTTCCTATTGTGGAAAGTATATTGGGGTTTCCAGCCGCTCCTGCATGAGGGCATTTCCTATATGACAGTGATAACATACATGTACATATTTAGATTTCTAACACATGATGCAATAGCCTAAACCATCTAGACACCAAGGCCCGGAGACGTAGTCCCTCCTGGACAAACTCCATTATCAATGGCTTATGTTTTCATGTGTTGATGATTGTCATGTTCCTCTTCTTTACAACATGTAGATGTATTCATTTATGTTCTTTTGAAAATGAAATTTAACACAACAAATGAGTAAAAGGTCTTGGAAGGGTCCTTTTTCTAACATATAATGCAGCAACCTAAACCATCTGGACACCAAGGCCTAGAGACATATTCCCTGCTAGATGAACTCCGTTATCAATGGCTTATGTTTTCATGTGCTAATTATTTTCATGTTCCTCTTCTTTACAACATACAGATGTATTCATTTATGTTCTTTTGAAAATGCAATTTAACACATCACAAAAGTAAAAGGCCTTAGAAGGGTCTTTTGTCACACCCAGACCTGGATCAAGGCCAAACATGTCATAGAACATGAAGGAAAAGGAACTCAAATGATAACCAAGTCCATGGTGTAAATACATCAAAAGGTTCATATTACGATAACCTAAGGATGAAATAAGTCTAATCTAAGTGAAACATAAGAAATAAGTCTCTATTAGGAATATGTATCTAAATCTTACAAACCTTGAAATTAAATATGGAATTTATTCCCAATTATTACATGATAAGAATATTCCTGGTTGTTGAAACTTCCAAAACCTATTCGAATAGATTTATGCCATGTTGTTGCAAGAACTAGTCTTTGGATAATTATCCTTGTCACATAAATGAAAGACAAAAGAAGACAACTAAGTATGAATTGTAAAAAGAAAAGAATAATGTTACATATGGCTCATAGAAACCTGAGGCTAGGTTGTCTTTAAGATAGCCTTAATGGAACCTATAGGAAAAATTGTATAACATTTGAGGAGGAGTTTGGTTTCCTAATGAAGAATAGAATCACCCTAGGAAAATAAGAAAACAAGGAGGGTTCACTCTAATATTACTAAGAAAATAAATAAATAAAGAAATAAATATATGAGTAAAACCCTAACACTAACTAATAGATGAAGGGTGTAGTAAACATCACTATCGAGACTCTTAACAATAACTATGGACAATGGTTCTATACTAAACTCCACCCATGTCTATATAAGGTGAAATAAGGGGAGTGGTGTGGGGGGGGGGGGGAGGAGGGTGGGGAAGGGGGGGTAAAAGAAAAACCAAATGAGTAACCCTTAGAGTAACTAATTCGAAACAGAAATAAAGTTAAAGAACAAATTAAACCCCCTCTACCTTACCTGAAGATAAAACAACTCGTTCGACCAAATTTTTACGAATTTCAAGGGTTGAGTCAAATATATTATATAATATTATATATATATATATATATATATATATATATATATATATATATATATTTATATATATATGTATATATATGTATATATGTATATTATTGTATATATATGTATATATATATATTATATATATATACATATAATATAACTTATATATATTATATAACATATATATATTACATATACTATATATATACATATATATATATATATACATATATATATACATATATATATATATATATATACATATATATATATATACATATAGATATATATATATATATAAGATATATTATATATATATATATATATATATATATATATATATTATATATATATATATATATAGATATATATATAGGATATAGATATATATACGAGATCATAGCCCATTTAGTTAGCCGAGATATTCTTTTCCAAGAGAAAACAAAAGAAAAGGAAAAAAATTCGACAAATTATTTGCAATTGAAGGGATGACCATTACGTATTTATGTCCCCTGTAATAGCCCTGGTTAAAAATTCATGTAAAAAAACATAATATCAAGGTCATGGGACACATATTCCAAGATGAATGGTGGGAAAAACATCCTAGTGGCTATTCATTTGGTTTATTATGGCTAAAGGAAATTGGCAAAGTCAAATGAAAAGGCTTTGAAAAGGCAAAGAGGTATTAATTTGCATTTTATTTATGAAAATAATGAAAATTAGGAGAAAAGGAAGGTGAGAGTTCATACGTTTCATGTGAGGAGGAAAATGAAGGAAAAATATTGGAAAATGAAGAAAACAAAGGCATTATTAATAAAAAGGATTATGAGAATTAGTTGGCAAGAGTTTGCTCATCCTTTTGTTTAGTTTAGTTTTGGAGCTCTCTCTTTATTCTCTCTCTCTCTCCCACTCTTGGACAGTTAGGGTTTTCTTGGAGCACATAAGAATTGGATCAAGAAAGGAAAATAAGGCAAAGAGGAATCAAAATATCAAGAAAGATAGAGTAGGATCAAGCACTACAGTGAGTTTTATTACAGGCATCGATTTGCATGTGTGATTTGCTTACTAGATTTGGCATGCATGGTTATGCATGTGTGTTCCTAGTTCTCTTGTTTCCATGGGCATGGGCTTTTCCAAGCATGACAATGTTCTTCCACCTTGCCTTGCCATTTCTATATAGCCATGATGTGATGGGGTGCTCTTGTTTTTGTTGAGTTGGAGTGTCAGATGGATTGAAAGCCGAGTGAGGTCAATCTCTACATGAAATAACACATGGCCTAGTGATCCTTGAACCAGACTATGGATTTCGGTAAGGCCACTAGCCTAGTGAGCACAAAACCCAACTATGGGTTACGGTAAAGCCAAGTATTGTATTCCTTGGTGGGCCTAGCAATCCTTGATTGGTGAGTGGTGGGATATACGGTAAATCCTAAAGGTGGTTGTCCTTGACAAGGCCTAGGAATCATTGTCATTGAATGGAGGGATATATAGTAAATCATGGAGGGTGGTGTCTCGATTATGGCCTAGTGATCCCTGGATTAGATTGTGGATTGTGGTAAGCCTAGAAACTAGGATACATTAAATTATTCATGGGCTAGGTGAAGAAATCTGATGGAATCCATGCTTGTTTTGGCCTAGTGATCTAGTGAGGATTGTAGTAAAGCCCAGTTATATTGATGAACATGAGTTAGTGTATCCTCAGGAAGCCCTGGTTGAGTTTTGATTATGAGTCCCATTTTCATGCTTGGAATATGGCATGGGGGTGATTGGCTGGAGAGAGACTTGGCTCAGCGAATCTACGGTTGACTGGAATGTGGTAGTCCTATACTGGGTTGGATTTTGCATTCATTAATAAGAGTTCCTTTCCTTGCTATTTTATGATAAAATGTGATGGTTCATATGTGTCATTTATGGCTATCATATCCTTGTAATTTCTATTAGTTTATGTTGCTTATGAGCATGTTTTATGATCGTAATGTTGTATGCATTTCATCATTTATTGATTTTTAAATGAATGAAAAATGAATATATGACCTAATATATGATGATGAAAATAATGTGATAAGGCATAAATTATTCCTTACAAATCTCACATAAGTATGCAACCCCTATGCTTAGATCTGTTGTTATGACCTGTATACTGCATGTGCACAGTGTGTTCGATGAAATGTATGTCATGGTTAAGCTTGGTTAGGTCAATTCCTTCTTAAAGTTTTGTGTTAGAGGCTTTGTCTTGGTGTCATTTATTATCTTTGATAGTATCATAAAGTTTTGGGTAGTGGTTTGGAGACGTGCCCTAAAAACGTGGCTTAGATTTCGTAGTCTCTAGAACAGAACAGGGTGAAAAAGACTGCAGTTTCTACCTTGTAGGAATTATGGGAGGTCTGTAAAGGGTTGGTTCATTGGTTCCACTTCCTTAACTAGACTTAGGGAGTTGAATCATTTCATAGTAACTCTTTGTCACATGTTTATCCCTGTGGACCAGTTATATTGGATAAATGTGGGAGGATGGTTTTATAGAGTTGTATAAGGGTGGGTTTCATTCTCTTTGGGGAATGTCTAGTTTATGTTCTCTCTAAGCATTATCTGATACCACAGAGTGGTATCAGAGAATGATTCAACACCCTAAAGGGATGGGCAGAATTAGTTTCTCATGCATACATTTCAACTGCATATGTGTTCCTTATGTGTGTGGTCTACGTGCTTATTGTGTATGCATGGTGATAGTCATTGTTACAATTGTGTTGCCATGTAGGAGTGTTGGGGTTTATTTTTGCCCATTTTTGACACCATTTTCCATAATTTACCTCTCCCATTTTGAAGTTTCTTTTACCCCTATTATGCCTATTTTGATTATAATACTTATGTTTTTGCCAAAAGGATGCCGTAGGCTGAAGGTATGCAAATTAACACTAAAAAACGTCTTTTACCTTACTTTGAGTATTCCTTAGCTAGCTTTTCTTTATTTAATTACCATGCCAACTAATCTTGAGTTCTTGTACAGATTTGCTTTGATTTGCAAAGATGCCCATAATTCCTACAGACATTGTGCAATTCCTGTACTCGTTGATTTCATGTAACCGCCTAGATTTCCTCCAGAAACATCGAACACAAGTTTTGTAGGGAATAGATCATATATGGTCGTTGTCCTATTGGCCATTTTAGATATGCAAACAACACTCCCATATTCAGAAACCTTCTCTCGTTGGTCATTTGGAGGAAAGCTACAACCACGTAAGGAACTTCATCTAATCCATGCTTCCAGTGATGGATTAGACTCACTATGGCTAAAATCGATATTTTGTAACAGTTTTGTTAGCTGATGGCTTAGATTAGTAGCCTCCTTTACTTCGAACCGTATATGGGCTTTTGGAAATGTATAAATTTTGTCTCAGTTTTTATGATAGGGGGTTGTTAGATCATTGGGTTGGTTTCAATTAAGACTATGTATCAAATTGTACGTGACTGTATCATTTTTAGATTCATATAATATTACATGTTCTATCTATTTCTGTGAGCAAGCTCTTCCAATTTGAGGGGGTTGTTAGTAAGGGAGGTCCCCCTTTGCTCACAACACGCATAGTTTATTATTTATGCATTTTATTTATGTTTTGCAGCAACAATTTATTTTTATAGCTAATGCACTCTTTCAAATATATCAACAGCACTGGATTAAATGAACTACTTTCCTGTTCATGTGAGGGATTCAGTTAATGAGAATTTGATTTCCGATGTTGATTGAATTTTTGAGTTTATTGTAAGTTGATTTCTTTATTCTTTTCTTAATCATCATCATCAATCTTAAGAGATATAGAGGGAAGTTTGATCCACTCTATAGCCTTTGCTGCTAAGTGATTGATGTAGGAAAGAGTCACTGGTTTTGTGTGGTTGGCTAAGCTAGATAAATCATCAGTTATAGTGTTAAGCCTACATATATTTTGCATGCATCTCACAAGCTTACCTACCCTAGGTTGATGATTTATGTGAATAAAATTATAAGGCTATAATTTGACTCAACATTTTGGCATCATTTCTGGGGAGGTGCTAAAGGGATAATAATGAAGTGTTTTTATATTACATACATTGCTTGGAATTTTTCATGGCTAGGGGAGTTGAAGTGGTAAGATGAAGGGTAAAGCCCATGCACCGGAGGAGGTTAGAAATTTGTCAAAGCCATGTCTTGAATGTTTGGTAAATAGTTTCTTTTGAATTTGTTTGCATAGTAGATGATTGGGTCCAACATCTACAAATGTCTTTTGTGGTGGTGTGAGCACCACTTTATTTACTAATAAACTGGCAAGGAAAAAGAAGTCTCGAAGATATAAGGCAACAAGAGAAGAAGAGTCCAGTGATGAGGTTTGTTGTCCTGAAAAGAGCCCAAAACATATTCCTGCTTCTACAGTAGCATCTTATGTAGGAAAATATTTTGTTGTTGCCCACTTTGAATCTCCTGTCACAAGGAAAACAACATATTTGGTCAATGGTCTGCCTGAAAATGAATTCCTTGGTAATCTTATTCAAGAACCAAAATTACAAACCATTGATTCCAAAGAATCTATAGTTTACAAAGGCCCCACTTCCTTTTGGTCCTGAATGAGTCATGAAGAGGGGATTGGTCACATAGATTGATACGATGAGAAGGAAAAAGAACTGGTCACATTCGAATTCCCTATCAGGGAGGCTGGTGGAGCTACTCAGATGAAGAATATTCCTCCTTCAGCCTTGCCTAACTTCATGGGGTTCCCGGTGAAGATCTTGATGCCTTTCCATTCGAGTTCAATGTATTATGTAGGAGTTATGACTATTCTTCCAATTCTCAAAAGATGAAGTTGTTTCCTACAAAATTGAAGGATGCGACTCTTAGGTGGTTTATGGGGTTGGATTCAAACTCCATTACAACTTGGGGGGAAATTAAAAAGGTATTCTTAAGAAAGTACCAATATTATTGCAAGTCTAGGGACCTTAGAGAAGAGATATTTGGCATGAGTCAGAAGGAGGGGGAGAGTCTTGAGGACTTGGTGGAGAGATTTCAGTATAATCTGCAGAGATCCAAAATGAATCAACTAAGAAAGGATACAAGAAAACAAATTTTCTCAGATCAATCTGATCATAATCTTTGGATATTTTGAATTTGATGGGAGGAGGTGACATATCAAAGTTAGGCTATGATGAAGTATGTGAAATATGTCGGTGATATTCAAGAGGAAATTCTAATGTTGGAGGAGGAACAAGAGATACTACTTCTAGGGTTGTCATGTCAGTTGCTAGAGCTAGAGTAACCAGAGCTGAAATAGGTAATCTATTTGAAAATTTTAAAACTGATATTCTTAGCACTTTTTTTCTCAATTGGATGTTTTGCAGGTTAAAAACAAATAGGAGGAACTGGAAAAAGCCCCAGCTGTGCTTTCTTCAAAATGTAGGAAAATGCATGGCTTGAGGTAATGTCTTGTAGATAGCATAGAGGTATGTTGAATCTGTGAAGTGGAGCACTCCATAGATCAATGTCCTTCACTTCTTGAAATCGATGCAACATATCTAGCAGATCAAGGAGCTGTCAATGCACTTTATGCAATGGCATCTCAAAGACCATATCAACCACATTTTACAGGTATGGCTCAGTCGCATTTTCTAGTTCCTTATAATCAAAATTAGATTTGGAATATTCCAATGCTCTGGAAGCCTTGGCCTCCCCAACTACCTTGGTAGGGGAACTTTTCTTACCCTTCCACTCAGAATTTTCCTTCTCAAAAATTTTATCCTTTGCATCCCACATAACAATAAATGAATCAACCTCAACAGGAGCAGCTTCAGTTTCCCACCCCACCAAATCAACCTCATCCTACGCAACTTCCTGCCTAACCAATGTCTAACCCCAATCTTAAAACCATACAATCTGCTCACAACATTGGATTGGTGACCCATCCCACTTTTCCTACCTACTGTATTGCACCACAGTTGTTGCAGGAAATTTGTGTTCCTGTGTTACAGGAATTTCCTATGTTGCTGCAAGAAATCGTGTTGAGGTTAGGAAAAGTGGTGAATCAGCCCAGTAGAATTGAAGAGATTGTAGAGGAATATAATCTAGAAATTCTTGAAGCTAAAACCACACTTGAACCAATAGAACAACCTACTTCAAGGCCACAAGAACCCTCCTCATCCCATATGATCTAGCCTCCATTTCTAGAGAGGTTGGAAATGAGACTAAAAATGCCTGAGTTTGATCTTGTGTCTGAATTAATAAATATATGAATTAAGATCTTATTGCCGCAAGAAATTAAAGATATCCCAATCTATGTTAAAACAATAGGGGAGCTATGTACCAAGAGACCAGGAAGACAAATGAGATATCTCTCTACAATTCAAGTAGGTGGAAAGCTTGCAAGTTTAATTTCTATCATATTTGTTACTGAAAAATATGCAAATCTTGGAATCCTTGTGGTTACTACCTTTATTAATGTTCAACCTATAGAAAAAACTTTAATTGATTTGGGTGCAGCCATTAATGTGATGACTATGGATAATTTGTCTAAATTAGGAACCTTTGACTTATTACCTACTCCTATCATGTTTGAATTAACAGATAAGTCTAAGGTAAAGCCAGAGGGGGTACTAGAAGACATTGTCATCTCATTAGATTCCTGGAAGTACCCTACAAATTTTTATGTTCCTCAACCTAAAAATAACTTAGGAGGTCATCCTTTGATCTCGAGGAGATAGTGGTTAGCCACGATAGATGCTTATATAGGGTGTAGGTCCAGAAACATGACCATCACTCATGGGACTGAAATAAAGAACATTAATTTGTATCCCCTTGCTCAACCTCTCTTAAGATCAAAAAATACACATTGGATTGAAGAAAAAGAGCATGTTTCAGAATGTGCCTGACCAATTTTGACAATCGCCTAATCCATGAGCCTTAAAGAAAATTCATAAGAAAATTGATTAAATTGTTATATTTCTAATCCTGTTTTTGTGCAACAAGAAGAAGGGTAGTCTAGTCTTAATTTAGATTCCATTGCTAATCTACATGATTTTCATGAGTATAGTATAGCATATGAACTACATTCAACCTTATTACCTAAATTTCCTTCATATTCCATGACTGAATGGGGGAGTAAGGTAGTTGAAATTTTTCCTCAAAAACCTTTTAATATTAATTCATCCTTAACCCTGAGTAGGAAAAACAGTAAATTCAAGCATTGAAAAACCCTTCAGATAATTTTTCTTGTGAATACATAGATATGAGAGGCATTCACCTAGACACATGCATTCATCATATCTATATAGAAGAGAAAGACAAGCCCGTGAGATAGCCAAAAATGAGGATGAACCCCACTTTGAGGGAAATTGTGAAAGATGAAGTGCAGAAATTGTTAAATGTAGGGTCCATATATCCTATCTTGGATAGCCAGTGGGTATCTCTGTTTGTTATTTTTCCCAAGAAGAATGGTAAATGGTGGGTGTGTGTGGATTACAGGGAACTAAACAAGGCTGCCTTGGAAGATCACTTTCCCTTTCCTTTTATAGACCAAGTGCTAGACAGTTAATGATGCCGGGTTTTCCCTGCACATACACACAATATGCATAAATATGCACAAATACATCTGTCCCAGGTATTTGACTCGTAAAGGAGTCAAAACTTCCAACCATACATGGTTAAGGCCCTTCTAGCCACAATTCATTGTTATCAGAACCAATCACCCCACCTAAAACTCCTACCAAGAGTTAAATCAATCCTCGAGCCTTCGTTTACCCTTTTATCAAAGCATTCCACAAATCTTCCTTATCGGGACTCTAAAACCCATATGAACCTTAGTTAAGCCTTTTTAAACACATTGGCTGCATATCTATATATATATATATTATATATATATATATATATTATATATATATATATATATATATATATAACCACCCTCTTAAAACATTGGTTAATATATATTTAACACATAAAAACCTTCATTCAACGCAATTTCCTTATAAAACCATTTACAAAGGAACTATGCAAACATACCCTTTTTTGCTTTCTATATGGCTTCTTCATAGATCCTGAGGCTATACTTCTATCGCAATTGGCTATCAACAATTTCGTGGTTCATACTTACATGTATGCCTCATCCCTTCTCCGACTCCGATATGCAACTCTCCCTTTAAAACCGAGAAATACACTATCGGCGCTTGATTCTTCACTATCCCGTTTACAAAGGAAAACTCTGCCGAACACATATAGTGGAATTCAAATTCATTAAACCCGCAACTATATTTATCATCGGGCTTACCTCCTTCGAGCCTTTCTGCTTATAACCTCTGATCTATTCCAGCACCGATATGCAGTAAGCAATCACTTCTAGACCATCGATCTGGTCTCTAGATCCGATGGTCCAGGATTCATCACATTATCGCAATCTCTCTTTATATAGTGAGACCCCTACCACCTCAAACTACCGATCCAACCAGTTCTCTAGACCTGATAAGGGTATAAATTTCTCTTTATAGGATTTCAATTCCGGAACTTAGTTTCGACTTTGTTTTGCACTCATTTTCAGTGTAAATTGGATTTTGGCTTGCGAGACTTAATCTTTATAAATAATCCTTGTGATGCGATAATTCCCCTTTCTCCTCATGACATCATCTGAACCATTGATCTATGTGATCAAATGGCTCTTTTGCATCCCTCTTCATTTCTTTGTTCTTGCACTTAGCTTAGATTTTACACCATTTCTTCAGATTTCTATGGTTTCCGAGTTTGTTCAAGGTTTTGGCCTTTCTACTCTCTCGCTTCCTCTGAACTTAACTCATCAAATGCTCACTTCACCATTCCTATAGAGCTTACTCTGATCCTTGGAATGGATTCAATGATACATTACAAATTTATGTATCATTTTCTCCCTCTGCGTGCTCTGCAGCACTCTGCCTACAACACTCATTACAGAACCTATGAATTCATATACAATACAACACTCGAAACACGCATTCAAACTTGAAATGAAGTTGACTGTATTAATAAATATCAATAATGATTATAGAATGAGACCTCTTTCTCTCATAGGTTTGATCTTTGATATCTATGGCCTCTCCCTCTTGACTCTGCCCGTAGGCTTGCATATATGCCAGGATTTCTATTGAACTATCCTGGTTCGACTCCTATATCTACTTAATTACAATGATTTTCTCTTGGGTGAATGCTCTTAAATTAGACTCCCAAAGTAGAAAATATTTGTGATCTCCTGATCATGTGTCTTCTGATGTTCATCTTCCTAGATCCCACAATTTGTTCTGTAACCATCCACGTGCTTTGTTCCCTTGTTGTTGTTGTACTTCTATTGTCTTTTGCTCCATTTTCTTCTCTTTGTTAATCAGGTTCAAGTTTTGATTGATCTTTCTTCCTGTTGCTGCCATTTTCTTCCATTTGGAATGCTTCATCATCAGTTGCCACATTTCTTGAATTTCGTTTTCTAGCACATCTTTGGATTGGTCCATTTTCTACTTCTTTCTTCTGCCTCTTTCTCTTTGTTTCAGGTTGTTGTTGTTGTCCACTAGTTCTTCAAACTACTGATGATTACTTTCACTTACTCCAACTTTTGCCTTGCTTTCTTTGCTAGCTTCTATGATAACTTTTATGTTGTATCTTATGCTAACTTTTTCTTTGTTCACTGCCTCCCTATCATCCTTAGCCTCTTGCACTGAATCATGTCTATCCAGCACTCTATCCAATAAATTAACTTCTCTATTCCATATATTAAGTTCTTCAATATAATTCTCTTCCTTCACCTTTATTTAGCTGTTTACTTGTGCCAAATCTCCTCCAGCAATTGCAACAAAACCTCCATTCACAAAACACTTGTTAAAATAAAAAAAACATAAGGTTGTTGTGCCTTATATTCCTTTGGCAACAATTCAGTTTGCTGCTCCATTTCTTTTTCCTTTGTCGACACATCAGTACGCTGATTTGGATTCTCAAAAGAATTCATGAGACTATCAACTGTTCTCTCCTCCACATCATTTGATCTAATGATGTCTTCCTACCCTTTTACATTGTAGTGAACTCTTTTTTCTGCAATCATACTGTAATACTCTGAATTCTCCAGCAAATATTCTTGCAATGCAATTTCTTTGAGACACTTTTCCAGTATTTCATCACCACTTATGTTTCCTGCATTTATGCACAAATTCTTAGTTTGGAAATCATAAGTTTCAACAGTATCAAATGATGTGGTTGCTTCACATATTAGTGCTTCAGACTGAACTTCATCTCCTTCTTCCACAAGAACTTGTTCCTGTGTTGTCACATCTTCACACATCCATGCATTGTTAAATTCTTTCTGTTGTAATGAATCATTGCTTCTCTCATTTAAGAGACAATCTTCATCCTCCTTTACTTTAGAGTTGTTATCTTCTAAAATATACTTCTCCATACTTTTGAAAGCTTCAAAAGATTGTTTATCCTCTGCATATCACTCCTTTGTTAGTGTTCTTTCTCCCAAGGTTAAATTCTTTGCATAGGTTTCCTCTTACTTAACATCTTTCAGTAGATGTCCTTCTTCTTCACTGACTGTCTCAACAGCTTCCATGGCTATTTCTACTGTGCCTATCATCATGGTGAATTGATGATCCTTTACTATGTTTTCAGCTATCACAGTCTCTTCTTCTTCAATTTTGGCTTTAGTCTCTTGTTGTTTACCTCCTTCAAGAGCTTTTTCTCTCCATCTGCATTAACATTCTCTCATATTTGTTTTTCATCAATAACATTAATAAAAATCATTTGA
The DNA here is from genome assembly GCA_000404065.3 of Pinus taeda. Taxonomy (NCBI): domain Eukaryota; kingdom Viridiplantae; phylum Streptophyta; class Pinopsida; order Pinales; family Pinaceae; genus Pinus; species Pinus taeda. The sequence goes on from APFE031747871.1 coordinate 32,732, forward strand.
TTACCTTTCTGAGATAGTATTCCTTCATTCTTCATCTGAATAAGATCCTAATTCCTCATCTCCATGACAGCTTCTATAGACTCATCCATAGACTTTTTATTTTCTATGCAGTCAATTTCCTCCTCTTCTAGAAAGTTTTCTTTGTCACTTTTTATTTCTAGATCTTCCTCTCCTCTGAAGATATCTTCAATACGTTTCTTTTCTCCTGCAATACCTACCATCATACACAAACCATCAATTTTAAAAACATAAGACCTTGTGGTCTTACTGGATACTTCAGCCACCATATCTCCTTGTTGTTCTGAATCCTTCATATGATTTAGAAATTATTCGATTATCTCCTCTTCAATCTCCTCAAACCCTTCACTTGGTTGCTTGATATCTTTCTCTAGTTGTATATGAGACTTATCTATCTCATCTTGTTCCAAAACAAAATTTAGATTTTGCTTGTCTTCTTTCTCTTTTATGAGAATATTAGCAAATTGTCCTTCTTTACATGTTTCACCTACAAACACACATAAATTGCCAGCTTTAAACCCATGTGACCCTTTGGCCTCACTTTAAGTTTTAGTCTTCAAGTCTTCATTTTCACTTTCTCCCAAAATTTCTCCCTGTTTTGGTTCACAAATGGATTCTTCCATTTCTAGCTCAACTTCCTTGAGTTTTCCCTTCATCCACTTTACTTGCACTTGTTGTAGCCTTCTCTATATCTCATGCCACTTCACTGACTTCTTCCTCAAGACCCAACCTAGTCTTTGGCTTTCCTCAAGTATTCTTCTTAATGCATCAAGTTGTTCTTTTAACTCTGCAATCTCTTCATCAATCTCTTCTTGACTCATCCTCTTGCCATTTTCTTTGGCATCCTCCTTCTCATATCCTCTATTGTGGCTTCTCTATGAATGTCTGCTATGACTATCAGTAGTCATATTCTTCTCCTCTTTCTTGATGAGCTTCTCACTCATTTGCAACAAGCCTCTACTACAGCTAGTCCTCCTCATTGCAATCTTACCTCACTGAGCTCTCTCACTAGTCTTTTGGTAAGCACAATCCTATGTCTGGAACCTCCTCTTAAGCAACACCTTTGCTCCTTCTAGGCTTCTGCAATCTCTCACTATTTCTTGAGAACACTTTAGTTGTCTTGTCTATTCAATCTCTTGTTGGATTCTTTAGGTTCACTGCCACTTCTCCATCAGAGTGCTTTCCTTACTCTGTTTTTAAGAACACATCTGGTTTTCTTCTCACAGCTTCTCTTGCTGTCACCTGTGCATTAGTATAAAAACACACATTCTTAATTTAAAAAGGAACATATTACCTCACCTTCAAGATCTTAGCATGATCTTGTTTCACCATTCCACCTGTACCTTGAATGGATTATCCTCTGTTTTGTCTCCAAGTCCTCTTTCCTTCAGAACTTGCATTAAGCAATATTGCTTTCTCTTTCCTTTAAGGAATCCTCTGTTTCTGTCTACTCCAAGCCTCCGCTGGAACTGCTACAGTCTCCCAAGAACTTCAAAAGTTCCCCTTACAGTCTTATGTTGTATTCTTTATCATTCATAAATTAACTTATGTACATGACCTTCTTTTGTGTGCAAACTCCCTTTCATAGAAATCTTTCCTCACTCTGATTTCAATTTTGCTCTGATTATAATTATGCTCTGATACCATTAATGATGCTAGGTTTTCCCTACACATACCCACAGTATGCATAAATATGCACAAAGACATCTATCCTAGGTATTTGACTCACAAATGAGTCAAAACTTCCAACCATACATGGTTAAGGTCATTTTAGCCACAATTCCTTGTTATCAGAACCAATCACCCCACCTAAAACTCCTATCGGGAGTTAAATCAATCCTCAAGCCTTCATTTACCCTTTGATCAAAGAATTCCACAAATCTCCCTTATCGGGACTCTAAAACCCATCTGAACCTTAGTTAATCCTTTTTAAACCCATACATCGGCCGCATATATATATATATATATATATATATAATATATATATATATATAACCACCCTCTTAAAACATTGGTAAGTATATATTTAGCACATAAAAACCTTCATGCGATGCAATTTCCTTATAAAACCATTTACAAAGGAAAACTATGCGAACATACCCTTTTCTGCCTTTCGTACGGCTTCTGCATAGATCCTAAGGTTGTACTTTTATCGCAGCCATCTATCGACACTTTTGCAATTCATACTTACATGTATGCCTCATCCCTTCTCCTACTCAGATATGTGACTCTCCCTTTAAAACCAAGAAATACACTATCAGTGTTTAATTCTTCACTATCCTATTTACAAAGGAAGACTCTACCAAACACATATAGCAGACTTCAAATTCATTAAACCCATGACTATATTTATCATTGGGTGCACCTCCTTCGATCCTTTTCGCTTATAACTTTCGATCTCTGCCAGTGTCGATATGAGATAAGCGATCACATCTGGACCGTCGATCTGGACTCTTGATCTGGCGGTCTAGGATCCATTGCATTATCACAATATCTCTTTATATAGTCGGACCCCTACAACTTCAAACCACCGACCCAACCAGTTCTTCAGACCTGATAAGGGTATAAACTGCTCTTTATAGGATTTTAAGTTTGGAACTTAGTTTTGTCTTTGTTTTGCACTCATTTTGAATGTAAATTGGATTTTGGCTTGCGAGACTTAATCTTTATAAATAATCCCGCTGATGTGATATTTGGCATTTCTCCTCACGACATCATCTGAATCATTGATCCAAGTGATCAAACGGCTCCTGTGCATCCCTCTTCACTTCTCTGTTCTTCGACTTAACTTAAATTTTATGCCATTTCTTCGGATTTCTATGTTTTCCGAGTTTCTTCAAGGTTTTGGATTTTCTACTCTCCCGCTTCCTCTAAAATTAACTCATCAAATTCTCACTTCTCCATTCCGCTAGAGCTTACTCTGGTCCTTCGAATGGATTCAATGGTCCATTACAAATTTATGTATCATTTTCTCCCTCTGTGTGCTATTCATAACTCTGCCTGCAACACCTGTTACAGAACCTACGAATTCATATACAACACAACACTCGAAACACACATTCCAACATGGAATGGAGTTGATTGTATTAATAAATATCAACAATGATTACAAAATGAGAACTTTGTCTCTCACAAGCCTAATATTTGATATTTATGGCCTCCCCCTCTTCAATCTACTCGTAGTCTTACATATATGCCAGGAGTTTTGTTGAACTATCCTAGTTCAACTCCTATATCTACTTAATTACAATGATTTTCTTTTGGGTGAATGCTCCTACATCACTTTAGTAGGGAAAAAATATTTTTCCTTCCTAGATGGGTTCAGCAGGTAAAACTAGATTAGGATAGCTCTAGAAGACTGGGAAAATACTACATTCACATGTCCCTGGGGCACCTATGCATATACGGTACTACCATTTGGTCTATGCAACGCACCAGCCACATTCCAATGGGCGATCCTTGGTATTTTCTTTGATCTTTTTCATGATTGCATAGAGGTTTATATGGATGACTTTACAGTCATGGGTGATACGTTTGATGAAGATTTACATAATTTTTAGAAAGTTTTGCTGAGATGTAGAGAAACTAACCTCTTATTAAGTAATGAAAAATATTTTATGATTATGAATGAAGATATTGTTTTGGGGCATCATGTTTTTGCTGCAAGAATTAAAGTTGATCTAGCAAAGATTGAAGTCATTGAAAATATACCCCCACCAACCAATCAAAAGGGAGTCTGAAGTTTGTTGGACATGTAGACTACTATAGAAGGCTTGTTGAAAATTTTACAAAGGTAGCCTTTCAATTATTTAAATTATTGACTAAATAAGTTGAATTTCATTGGGATGATAAGTGTCAAACTGCATTTGATACCCTCAGGGAAAAAATTTCTTTAGCACCAGTCTTGAGAGGCCCAGATTGGAAATTGTCTTTTCATATTTCCATTGATGCCTCTGATTCAGCGATAGGAGTAGTATTGGGACAAAAGGAGGATCCTATAACCCATGCTATTTATTATGTTAGTAAAAACTTAGCTCCTACAAAACTAAATTACACAGTAATTGAAAAACATTTCCTTGTTGTGATTTATGCTATTAATAAGTTTAGACATTACATCACGGCTATGAAGTTTTTGTACATACTGATCACTCCGCCATCCGTTATCTCATGAATAAACTAGTTACTAGTGGCAAGATTACTAGGTGGTTTTTGTTGCCGCAGGAATTTGACATCACAATATTGGATAGGCCTTAAAAGGAAAATCAGGTAGCTAACTTCTTATCTAGACTCAACCATGCAGGTAAGGGTGTTCCTGTTAATGATAGCTTTCCCGAAGAAAATTTGTTTTCTATTTCTATTAAAACACCATGGTTTGCAGACATGGCCAATTACTTTGCTACAGGAAAGTTTCCTCGTTACTTTTCATCTAATCAGAAAAAGTGTTGATTACTCTTGGATTAGGGGATATATTTTTTTAATTGGAACTGATTTGATTATCTGCAGGTGTGTCCGGGAAGATGAGATCTATGACATTTTGAGAGCCTGTCATGATGAACCATGTGGAGAACATTTTTGAGACAAGCGAACAACTTACAAGATCCTTCGCTTAGGTTACTATTGGCCAAGTCTTTTCAAAGATGCAAGGGAATATGTCTAGAAGTGTGACCACTACTAGAGAATGGGGTAGCCTATGCAATCATATGAGATGTCTTTACAACCATAGGTTCTCATAGAACCTTTTGAGAGGTGGGCTCTTGATTTTGTAGGTCCCATAAACCCTATGTACAAAGGTAAGAAGTATATTTTAGTTTGTACTGATTATGTTATGAAGTGGGTGGAGGAAATAACACTACCTAGAGCAATAGAGAAAACAATGGTATATTTTTTTTTTCTGATATTTTTGTAAGATTTGGGGTACCTAGGGAAATAGTCATTGATCAAGGTACTCAGTTTGTGTCGAAGCTTATGAAGGGAATTGTGCAGAAATATTAGATTACTCATCAGAAGTCCACCCCTTATCATTCACATGCCAATGGGTAGGTGGAATCAACAAATAAGGTGTTGGAGACAATCCTTACCAAAACAGTGAAATTACATAAGAAGGATTTGTCTAACCAACTTCCAGAAACATTTTGGGCCTGCAAGATCAAATGGAGAAATACCATTGGCTTTTCTCCATATGAATTGCTTTATGGAAATAAATTTTAATTTCCCATTGAATTTCAGATCAAAACCTTTAAAATGGCAGTAGATTTGGGTATAGGCGTTGATGAATCTCAACAACAAATAATCCTGCAGCTCAATGAGTTGAATGAGATTAGGTGGCATGCTTTTTAGCATACTGACTTGATTCAATACAAACAAGATAAATGGCATGAGAGATAGATTAAAAAGAAGTAGTTCAAAGAGGGAGACTGGCATTACTGTATGATTCAAAATTTAAGAACATTAAAGGAAAATTTAGCACACATTGGTTGGGCCGCTATGAACTTGAGAAAGTCTTTGATAATGGATCTATTTGGGTTAAAACCATTGATGATGGAAATGTTACCTTGTTGGTGAATTGGCACAGACTCATGTTATATCAAAAGCCCCAATCCAAGGAGGAATTTGTGGAAGAAATTGCGAAGAAAAGAGATTTGGAGATGGTGATAGAAGGGGTCATTCCTTCCACTACCTCTTCTTGACTTCCTGCTGACACAATGAGCTCTCTCTGTTCCTCCTCATGCTCGGTAAAACACGAGAGGAATGTCTATTGGGTATAGGTTTATTCCTTTTTCCAGGCCCAATGGACTAATTACAGAAAAGGAGACCCCTTGGAGTCTTCTTTTCCAAGTATTTCAGACTCTCTAAAAATGACATCTAGCAATCATGGACTACCCTGGGCTCGTTAAAATTATAGGTTAGTAGGTTCTCTCAATAATTTTTTTTTTGAGTTAAATCTAGATTTCTCATGTTGGACTGATGTGGTATTTCTTAAGGACCTCCTTCCAACAATATTGGCCCATCGACATTGGCAAGCTATCTAGGTACAAGATTAGAGTCTTATGCTGCCTTGAATCTTGTGTACCTAAATGACATGCTATCTCACTAGCAACAATGAGGAATCAATATGGATCCTTCACTATTGGATCCTATTGGGGGGTTTGAAATTAACACATTAACTCACACCGGATAGGATGCATCAGGATACCTTGGTCCTCTCTCCCACTAAAGTTGATGGGCCTTGCATGGTTAAAAACTGACCTCAATGGATGGTAATCCAGTGATCTCATTGCACATTTGACATCAACACCTTTATTCATGTGCAGTGAACTGTACACAAAAGAGGGAGGAGTGTTGATTGATGGCTCGATTTCCTACAGAAGCTCCACAAGTCATGGTCTGATTTCCTCGAAAAGTTCTGCAAGTCATGGTCTGATTTCCTGTAGAAGTTTTGAAAGTCACGATCTAATTTTCTAGAATACTTAGTAGTCAGGGTTCAATTTCCTGAAGAAAGCTCAATAATCTGGGTTCCATTTCCTGCAGTGACACCCTGGTTTTCTGAAAAACAAAAAGCATAGATAGAGCATTAATTTAAATTTATTTAAAAAGTAATGACAAATTTTAATTACTAGTCGAGGTCATGAATTATGAAGTCATATATCTGAAATAACTATTCGGTGGGTTATCATCTCAAGGACATGCACACATCATCCAAAGTACTATACCGTTCAAAGGTAAGAAAGGTAAAGTACAACTGACGATAGGACACTTGAGGTAAAGGGTAATTAACACTTTAATTTTAACATTTGTATGATTTTTCAGCTATGGTCACCCTTGTAGGAAAACATGGTCATAATCTAGTGCATTATGACTCTAGCTCCTCTTCTGATCGCCATAATTATGACATTACCAGTAGACATACTCCCCATATCTTCCTACACATCCAATCATGATGATAATCATGATCACGACCTATCTCTTGAAAATCCCATGCTTTGTGATAACTTTCTATAATAAGCCCTCCCTTATCGCACGAGTCCGTTACAAAGCTCAAACCCGATATTTCCAAAGAAGTGCATATGCCCTGTCTCCCAGTCTTTCACCATGTTGAAAATGCATTCCCCCGTTCACTTTGAACCACAATGGCCTAAGTTTTTGGACATCGACCATCATAGTAAGGCGAGATTGGAAAAAGTAGGGTGGCCACCATTTTTCCAGGGATTCAGTAGTCACAACTTAGAAGTGACAAGATCTTTCACCTTGAACCTAAATGGTGATAAGGCTCTGGTGGGGGATGTTCAATTCAGGTTTACTGAGGGTTTCATAGCACGAGCATGCAGATTTCACAGTTGGGAGAACGTTCGTTTAAGAACCAACATTTCAAGAAAGGTTTGTGCCCATCGTTCCTCCGTAAAGAGAATGCAAACCCCAACTGCATTAAGGGAATTTGACATGATTTATTGAAAATTAAGTACCGAAACTTATTGTTTTTCTTGTAGAAATACATAATGTGTGAAGATGGCTTTGGGCTTGCATCCCTCTTTCATATTCAGCTCCTTGCCCATTTTCATGACAAGTCATTAAACCTACCCTATTACTTGAGGATGTCACTAATGAAGATGACGATAGCTGCCAAGGAGAGGGAAGCCAATTTAGAGGAGAACCTCTATCACCACGGGCTGGTGAAAATCATTGTGGTGGAGGTTTTAAAATACAAAAAGTGGACATGGGAGGAGTTCCTAGCCAAAAACTACTTTGCGGAAAATGAGGATTATGATTCCTCGGATTCCATGGAGGAAGAGCCGACTGATAAACCAAGGGAAAAGCCATGGATGCATGGGCTACAGATAATATAAAAAGGGGAAGAGAAAAATCTAACCCTTCAGAGTATACAGAAGAAAAACTAGTGGAAAAAGCGAAGAAGATGTCATAGACTCAGAGGCCACTGGTAAAGAAGGAAAGAAAAGATGACCTCGAGTCTCCAAAGCCCATTAGGAAGAAGGTTGTAGAAAAATAAAAGAAGAAGAAGAAGCCTCAAACCCTTGAGCTACAAAAGAAGGAAGAAGGGCATGAGGAAGTGGTGGTGATAGAGGATACTGTGGGAAAATAGCCTAAGTCAAAAAATGGAACTTCCACTTCTGCAAAAATATTTACCAGAAGCCACGTTGCTTAGCTGGCTATAAAAGATATTGTGGATGTAGAAGTATTGCCTGAGACACTGGATAAGAAGAAGAAGAAACACCATGGCCCACCCGAAGGTAAAGAGAATAATGAGTCAGTTGAGTTTATCAGTGAAGAAATGATGTGCTTTCAAGATTCCCTAGTGCATGGAAGTAGGAATAACATAGAAGGAGAACAACAAGAAAAGGAGGACCTTGGGTCTCCTTCATCTCTATAAGGACAATAGGAAGGGGAAGTGACCCCTTAGAAGAGATGGTATCTGCAGGAATTGGAAGAAATCATCACTGAGATCACCATTTCAGAGAGAGCCTTGAGAAAGGAAAACGAGACCTTGAAGGAGAACAACCTGCATATGCAAAAAGAACATGAAGGGTGGGTCTAGAAAGCGGCCTGAATTATGAAAAAGAAGAAAGCTAGGATCAACCAGCTGAAAAGGAAGAATGAATTATACAAGGATCAAATTCCTGCAGAATCTAGTGGTAACCAGTTGGACTAGTTTGTAGAAGTAGAAGATCAGTTGGCTACAGTAGCTGCTGAGGATAAGGAATGATTTCCTTTTCCTTTTTTAGGGAAGATGCAATAGTTTTGCTTGCATAAGGGGCATGCAAGAAGCTAGGTGTGGGGAAGATGTTGGGGCTTGGTTTCACCTGATTTTGACACCCTTTTCCATACTTTACCTCTCACATTTTGAACTATCTTTAACCCCTATTATGCCTATTTCAGTTATAACACTTATGTTTTTGCCAAAAGGGTGTCGTAGGTTGAAGGTATGTAAATTAACACTAAAAAACTTCTTTTACCTTACTTTTAGTATTCCTTAGCTAGTTTTTATTTATTTAATCACCATGCCAACTAATATCAAGTTCTTGTACAGATTTGTTTTGATTCAGAAACAGCCACATAATTCGTATAGATAGCTGTGTGATCCTATTTCTTGCAAACGCTCCAGAATTCCTGTATTCAAGGATTTCCTGTAATTTCCCAGATTTCTTGTAGCAACATTAGTGGTTAGCCATGTTCCATTAATATACAAGTCAAACACAAACATGGGTTTTGTGGGGAATATATCATATATGGTTGCTATCCTATTGGTCATTTCAGATCTACAAACAACACCGCCCAGATTCAGAAAGCTCCTCTCATTGGCCGTTTGGAGGAAAGCTACAACCATGTAAAAAATTTCATCTAATCCATGCTTTTAGTCATGGATTAGACTTAGTATGGCTAAAATTGATATTTTGTAATAGTTCTGTTAGCCGATGTCTTAGATTAGTAGCCTCCTTTACTTCGAGCCAGATATGGGCTTTTGTAAATGTATTAATTTTTTCATAGTTTTTATGATAGGGGGTGTTAGATTACTGGGTTGGTTTTAGCTAATACTGTGTATCAGATTGTATGTTACTGTAACTTTTTCAGATTAATATGATATTATATGTTATGTCTACTTCTATGATAAAGCTCTTCTAGTTTGAAGGGGTTGTGAGAAAGGGAGGGCCCACTTTGCTCACAACTCCCATAGCTTAGTATTTATGCATTTTATTTTTGTTATGTCGCAACAATTTATTTTTAAAGCTAATGCACTATTTCTAATATATCAATAGCACTAGATTAAATGAACTAGTTTCCTTTTCATGTGTGGAATTCAATTAATGAGAATTTGATTTCTAACATTGCTTGAATTTCTGAGTTTTCTATAAGTTTATTTCTTTATTTTTTTCTTAATCATCATCAACAATCTTAAGAGTTGTATAGGGAAGTTTGATCCACTCTATAGCCTTTGTTGCTAAGTGATTGATGCAAGAAAGAGTCATTGGTTTTGTGTGTTTGGCTAAGTTAGATAGATCAACACTTACAATGTTAAGCCTGCATATATTTTGCATGCATCTCACAATCTTACCTGCCATGGGTTGATGATTTATGCGAATCAAATTATAAGGCTATAATTTGACTCAACAAGCATTTGATGATGTTGTTGTTGGGATGCTTTAGTAATGAATATATGTTGGTTGTTTATGTACTTTTTATGCATGTCATGGTCTATATGTTGTTATGCATGCATTGTGATGGTTATAGTTATGCATGTATTGTAGGTCAAACATCCATTATGAGGTTATTGGACGTATTTTGTGTCATCATGATGTTGTTGGTTGTTATGATGCTAATATGTTGGTTGAGATAGAGCAAGATATGTAGATCATAAAAAACAATGTTGTAGCACTAGACTTCGGGGTAAGAGCATATTGTTATATATATTTGTATGTTGGGCATGCATGTATGTGGTTAATGGTTGTTATAAGAATTAGGGTTACTTTTTTGGGCATGGAATCCCCCAAGGCATGTCTTTGGGCTTAAAGCCCGAGTTTTCACCAAGTCTTGTTGTAAAAGCTCTGCGAATTGCAAGCGTGGGGCGCGAAAGTATAATAGAGTCACAAGGTTGTCCACCCTAGCTTCTGTAATGTAATGTTGGCTGGATAGAACTATCCATGGTCTGCAGACCATGGGATTGTATAAATAGAACAAGGCTTTAAGTGTAGAAGAAAGAAACGAATAGAAGCATGAGAAGTCTAAGTGATTGAGTCAAAGTGTAAAAGTGTGTTTGTGGGTTGTAGAGTAGGAGAAGGCTCTGCAGCTGAGTGTGTAGAGGCCTAGTAGTTCGCAGTTGAGTGCGCAGGGTAGGTCGAGTCTGTAACCATTGGAGAATCAATAAAGATAAGTTTTACTATAACTCTGTGTATCTTTTCCTGGTTTAATGCATGATTAGATATAATTTGCAAGTATATTGTTTATTTAATGCGCGAACCTATATGAATGTTATGTATTGTTAAGTATAACATAAGACATTTAAGTAGGCAAATGTGTTTAATTAATACTGGAAGATAAATAAGATCTTGGGTAATAGAGCAGAGTGCGACACAGCCCCTGGTTAGGGCTATGTGAAGGCAAGATATGAGGCTGAGAGGAACGAAAGGTGCATGAAGGCACCGACACGCAGGAACAAATAAAGGACCATTCAAACCTCATCAAACATCTCAAGGGTGTAGAAACCTTGTTCTAGCACCCTACAATACTATTTCAGGTGAGACCTCAGTCCATGCTCCGCAGAATGTTGCCGAAAGGGCCAGTAGTATAGGGATTTGTTTGGCTAATTAACTTCACACCTAGGTCGGGCCCCAACAAGCCAACAAATGGTTCCATTCTCAAGATTGGGATCTGCATAGAGACGTCTGATGTCTTCTCACTGGATTTCGACAAAGAAAGGAATTAAAGAGTGGTTGGATAGAAAGATTCACGAGTTCATGGCACAGGAAAATGGGAATCCATGATTGTTAAATGAAGAGTGGTTAGATTGCTACTTGTATACAGAGATCCACAAAAATTTCTTTGAATCCTTCCCTACAAAGTTGTAGGAGTGGATCGTGAAGCTAGCAGATAGCCAAGGGAGGTGTAAACTTGACAAGCCTATTGTGTGGACTCTGGAATTGGTGCACAGACTCGAAGCATTGGAAGATAAGATCATGTGCGTTGTTGATCACTAGCTCGATCGAATCATAGGAGGATTCATCACTGAATTCGTGGTAGATACTTCAGTCAGGCAGAATGACGATTCCTCAAGGGACTGCAAGGTAAGTATGTTAAACCTTTGAACACTTGGATTAAAATGCTACTATGTGAAAAATGGGTTATGCAAATAAATTTATGTTTGGGGCTACACGAAGTGGGAAAACATATAGAAACTAAGGTAGCACTAGCCCCTTGATTTCACCTCCATGAAGGGGCAAAGAAGAGCTTGTGAAGGTTTTTCCAAGAACTGGGATCACTGTAATAAGGCAAAGAATTCTGCGCATACCAACTCGACCCACACCACCACTAGTTTCATCATCTTCACCCCCGAATTCGTCCATACCACCTTCACCACCACCGCGAAGCAGTGTCACTAGTGCGATAAAGCTACTAGTGTTCAAGGGATTAGGGAACAAAGATCTAAACCAATTTTGGTTCGTGATAAATGTTGTATGGGAAGCACAATGTGTTGTGAACAACAATATAAAGAAGGCAATGTTGGTCAGTTCTCTGCAGGATCATGCACTGACCTAGCACATTAAGCATTCCAATGAAAATCCAAATGCAGGGATATCAGATATCCAAGATGCGCTAAACAAAAGAATTTAGTAGGCCAAAATCGAAGGCACAGTTGATCATTGGATTCAAGGAAATCACAATGCTGCCAGGCGAAACCCCATGTGAGTTGGGTCAAATACTAAAGTGCACAATTCGCGAAGTCAGCATGAGATTAATAGATGGGCAAAATTACAAATGGTTTGTAGCATCGTTAACACCGCATCTACAAAACGCGCTATCACAACAAAGGCAAACCACTAAGGCTGAGGCTTTAGAGGCCGCGATGAGATTGCACGAGACTCTAGTACAAGATCTTAACTTGGGAGTTCAACAAATTCACGTGCAGTTGAAAAACTTGTGGCTTGAGATGTAAAGTTTGAAACAAGACATGACGGCTTGTCCAGAAGTGTGCAATGAGGTATGGTGTGTAAAATGCAAGGGCCAAGGGCACGATAAGGACCACTGCCTGGTATTCGTGAATTACTTTACGGGAGGAGGGCCAATGCGACTAAGACCAGAGGCACAAGTGGGACTATGTGCGGCACCTACGTTATGGTGTCTGATTTGTCAGATAGGAGGAAAGCATGCTACAGATAACTTCCATCTCTTACAGAAGTATACGCAGAATTCCTAGCAGTTGTTCTATATTTTCTGTAGGTCAGTAGGACATGATGAGCACATCTATAGAAGTCATGAACTGATGATGGATCAAACTCCTACCTACAGAGTTTAGACCAAAATGCGGGCCCTCGATCAAAACACATGAATGGTGCACACCAGATTTAACAGGGTGGATGAGGTCGAGGTGCAGGGGGACCAGGAAGAGATTGTGAACAGTTGATGTGTTACAATTGCGAAGGGTTGGAACATTATGACCGCAATTGTATGAATCCAACGTAGACATCATGATTTTATTGTACATTTTTTTATCATAAGACAAATGATTGTCCAACACTGACAGCAACATTGCGTGATAAAGGAGCACTCCAACCTCCCCCGACTCAGATCCTTCAAATGATGAGGTTTGAGCCGCACAAGGAAGACCCTAATGAAAATATCATGCTCTAAAGTGGTATTATGATAGGGGATGACAAAGGAAAACAGCCTGAAGAAAGTACCTAGTTCATAAGGCCCCAACGAAGGAACCGAAATTTGATTTGGAGCATGCTAAGGAGACCTTCCTGGAAGTTAATAGGAACTTCATGGATGCCTCCACTTTAGGAATTAAAGACAGACTAGAGCCAAAAATGGACCCATCGGTGCTCACTACATTCATGGAGACATCCATGAAGCTACTGTGTGATAGCAAGGTTGTAAAGGTGCTACAAGAACTCATAACTAGATGCGTTCGGACAGCGCCAAGAGAACCGCGCATAGTTCGGAAGCTCGAGAAGCAAATGACGCGAAGAGGAAGGGAGATGAGATTGACCATGCAAATTGGGGAATATGAGATGGACCAAGCGATTCTGGATCTAGAATTGGATGCGAACGTCCTGCCAAAACAGATATGGGAGCACATGGGCAGGCTGGTGCTGCAATGGTCTCCTATCCAACTGCGAATGGTGAACTAGCAGAAGATCCTACCTATGGGGAGATTGGAGGGAATCACAGCAGACATCAAAGGAGCAAGCACACTAGCAGATTTTGAACTGATAGAGATTGTTGATGACAACAATCCCCACCCTATGCTATTGGTAATAGATTGTGCCATTGACATGAATGGAGTAATAAATATAAAGAAGCGCAAGATAATATTTGAGAAAAAGTCACTATGCATAGTGGTACTTTTGGACCCTGTAGAAGGATCGCACTACACAGGGCCAATGCGTGACTACGACAACAAAGATGATCTGGACTACATCTACAAGATAACCGCGTGGGAGAATGACTGGGTAAATCCAATCACAGATGGTTGAATCTCTTGGGAGCACGAAAGCTCATGCACATCATATTTTGATGAGGAGATAAAATGATGGAAAAAGTAGTTACACGAGATAACCACGCTCAACTGTAACATGATGACAAGGTCACTGCACTGTGTGGCAATAGAAGTAAGAGATCTACCTATGTATGCTGGGTTAAGCAAGGTGGATGACTTCCTGAACAAATTTTAAAGAGAAGTATTGGAATAGCAATAGTTCGACGCTCTAAAATGGGTACTATGAGCTATGCCCACAAGCTAGTGGGGGATGCACCAAAGAAATTTTGAGGACTGGCACGAATGTAGAAGGATGTGGTTTTGGAAGCCTCAAATGTGATTAAAAGACGAGTATGACAGATGAACCAGCCCACACACCCACCTATCCAGGTGGATACAGGCATATGGTACAAAACTTGCATGAATGCACACCATCCTCGCGATAAGAGACATGATCAATAAGTAGGTATGGGTAAGGAAATGGTGCGAATGACCACTCCAGATGGGACCATGAAGTATGGAAAAACCATGTGTGTAGAAGAATATCCATGCAGAAACTTTTAATAAAGTACGTGGAGCACTATACAAAGTCCACAATGTGAGGCAAACTGACTAGGACCTACGCGTGTAGCAGTTCTTTGGGCTTATAGGACTGCGCACAAAAACTTGACCATGCAGGCATCGCCAAGGCTGGAGTATGAAGCAACCATAGTAAGCCCTATAGTACTTGGAGAACTTAGACCGCACATGATTGCACCAACAGATACGATGGTTTGGGGATCCTTGGACGTAGAAATCCAACAAGGAAATCTCAGACCACAAGAACATGAAGCAGAAAGGATAGAAGGGATATGATTAAGGAAGAAATGTGCTCTAGTGGACACGAAATTCAAGAAATTGCAGGATGAGATAAAGGAAGATTTTCTCAAAAAAAAAAAACCAGGGTGACAAGGCAGGATGCATATGACCACGATGATGGGTCTAAGTCGTATCACCGTGAATTGATCAGACCGATGTCTTGGCTTGGACCGTACATTGGTAAGCATATTGACCATGGTAGCGTGTTGCAGATGGTAAAGTGCGCAATGCTAAAAGTATCAATAAGGGGTTGGTATTCTCTAGGAAACATGATGGGTGATAGGATGAAACTTTTCACAAGTGATGTGACCACCTGACTAGCTAAAGGAAGAACAATCTTAGCACTCCAAGCAGTTGAAAGGGAGTGTGGGACAATAAACTGTTCTTCCTGGGAGCTACGCGATGTTGGAATTGCACGTAGAAGCAAGAGTCACAAGGTCTGCGATCATGCATGGGGGGTTGCATTACTGCACGTGCTAACCAGAAAGTGGTTGTTGAAGTCACTATTCATGATGGGAGCTCAACTTGAAACTAAATCGAGCAAGCGGCAGGCAATAAAGACACGATTTATGGGCAATATTTGGGAAAATCTGCCACCAAGGGAGCATTAATGAACTAGATTTACGGGGAATGGTCGAATTCAAACTCAAACAACACTATAAATTATAAAGGACTACCCAGCAAGCAACACTTAGTCATTTGCGAAATGAGCTATTGAGCAGAGCCCTGATTGTTGTGTGCCAAGCGTTGATTGAACTCCTAAGTTCACAAGTTCTATATTTCTAGATAGATACAATGGCAACAACTAAGGATGTTACGGAGATAACCAAAATGACCACCAAGGAGGTCGTGCAGGCCCTGACTGTGGAGGATGCTCTGGAAGGTGTCGGGATTGTGGCAGAAATCTCAAAATCACCACACACGCCAAGACCCAAGAATGACAATCAAGCGATGGTTCTTGTACTTGTGTCCTTGCAGAACCCGCTGCACACCAAGATGTCACTGGAGGAGAAGGGGAAAGTCATCACCATAGAGACCGATGAAGAAGAGGAAGATCTGGAGGACATAATCATCGCAAAAGTCGAGGATGAAGGAATGGAGGAGGAAACTCAGTCTCTGCATGCCCTGACAAATTTTCCTACCTATGTCCCCACATGAAAAGGGAAGCCTAAAGTGCCCAATGACCTAGACGAGACCAAGAGCTTTCTCCAGACCCCGCTTCTCCTAGACAACATTATTTTTGAGGGCACGTACCTGGGACAGTTGCTGAGCCTAAAATTTGAAGATTAGGACCTTGTTGATCATGAGAAGTTCTCTCACCTTTGGACCAGACACCTCGTGAAGCCTAAGAAGAAAACTGAGGTGGGGGTTATAGAATTAGACCCGTGAAAGTGGTTGCGTGGAGTGGAAAAGGCTGGGCTACTGAACCTGCTCTGGGTGCCACAATTCCACCGTGCCCCAATAACCATTTTTGTCATCAGGTAGCTGCTCTACCTAGTGCATGATGGGCGTTTGTTGCTAAAGGAGCCCATCCCCATCATGGCAGACTTGATTCACTGCATTTCCTGGCTTCCATGCAAAGCAAAGGACCCCGTAGACATCTCGGAGGGGAAGAGCAGTGACTTGGCCATCGCAGAGGCCATGAAGAAAAATTTCAATCTAGCGAAGAACAAAAGTGGATACGCCATATCCAGCATCAGTGACAAAGCAGTGAAAGTGGCAACCCAAACACTGGCTGGTAAGGTTATGCGCAAGTGTCGTGCAGACGAAGTACCAGCACCATTGGTGGCATTGGTTGAGCAGTGCATGAAGGGGGTCCAGTTTAACTGGTCCGAGTTCCTCTGCAAGGAGCTTTTTGAGAATTGTCAGGAAGCTCAGGAACAGGGAAAAATATTCCACTATGCATGGCTTCTACTATCCATAGTGTTCATGGCAGGGGAATTACCAGAGGATAGTCAATTCCCCATAATTGATTGGGACTTGAAAGAGGATGAAAAGTATGCTTCACTTTGGGCCATAAAGGATGCCAAGAGGAATTGCGACTGTAAAATATTCTGGGTGTTCATGGAGATGAACCTCAGAATGGGGATCAACTGCAAGCTGTAGTTGTCACCCACTGTCTACAATATCCTACAGAGTTTTGCAAATTCAAAGCAGACATCCACAACATTTACATCAGAGTGCGCAAGGACATGACTAAACAAGGGATAAAGATACCGTTCGTAGCCACAAACAACTACATTCTTAATGTACTAGAGGCATGGCTGCTAGAGTGGCATGCCCTAGACATCGCAAATATAAATAATTCAGTGGAAAAAAGAAAGAAAGACGAGGCCAAGCTGCACATCGCACAGTCGGTCAAAAAGCAAAGGAAGAAAGTAGTGGCAACAGAAGTACAGGCAGTGCGGGAAGATTCACAGACAACACTTGAGAAGGAACAGGCCACAGCAACAGTGCATTAGGCAGCTGCAAAGGTGTGTGAGGGATAACCATCACCTTCACATGTATAGGAAGTAGAGGAACCAGAGGAAGGCGTGGACCCATGAACCGCATCGACACAGTTAGAGCACTAGCACCTAGCCAAGTAGGCACGGTCGCGTAAAAATGTTAAGGCATTGAAGTTGTTGATTGACCCGATCACCCTAACCGAGGGTGATCTACACAACATCAATGAGATAATGCATGATGTCACCTCTGAGGCCCTCCAAAATATCATGCAGGAGAACTAGATTGTGTTGGGGGCTCTTACAACATAGTTGCAGGAATTACAGGTATGCCCTCATCAAGCTAGCACCCTTTCAACTAGCCTCGTAGTCAAAACAATGACAACAAAACAAATGTTGCATGTGCGAATGATGAATACCATACCACTGCTAGAAGGGGCACTAGTGACAACAAATGAGGCTGAAAGGCCTATGGTTAGCGCACTAAAGGGTCTTAGTGTCAACCTACCTGTACTCTCGTGAGAGACCTTATATGTTTTATACAATGGGATAACGACCGAGTTGCGAGATAGGGAGAGCCACGCACTACAAGTCCTCAATGAGTAGAAAATCAATATGGAACAATTGATCTTACAGCACAACGAAGTGGTGTCATAGAATCCAAAACTGGTATAGGTAATAGATGACGCTTGCCAAAGCATCTCGAAGCTGGCCATTCCAGCAGACATGCCAACAAAGGTGTGGATCCACAGGTTAGCATCAGGGGTACGTGAGGCGAAGGAAGAAATGAAAAATGTTCAGCTAGAACTGAACCTTCATATTACTAAGCTACGAGCCATCCGCTCCCCCGTAAGTTAGGAAACAACACGCTAACGCTATCACATCAAGACTCGAGGAAATTGGTAGTGCAATATGACACTGCGCCAGCATGTTGGATGAATCATTTGGGGTCCTCACAAATCTGCAGGAAGACCCCAACATCCAACACTTAGAGACAGATGTACAAGAACTCCATCAGCAATCTAACAATGTCAAAGGAACTACACAGATGGTGGCCCTCACTCAGAGGCTCGCGCAGATGCAACAGGCTAAAGCGCTGTTACACAAAAATATCATCACCTTGATTATTTGCAGTCGGTGTAGGCCTATCATCACCTATACCAGCTTCCTAAGCAAGTCTTAAAACTCAGCTCTTCAAAATAGGCTTAAAAATAGAGAGAAAGACATCAAAAAAGAAATATAACTCTGGTTCCGCACTTTCTCTTAGCTTTTCCTGCGGGCCTGCACCTTTTGTTCAAGACATCTGCGTAGTTATACGCTCATTATGTAAAGGGGAGGGTGCGTACCCCTGTAAAAGTCAAAAGGTGCAATTTTTATCTTAAAAAACTCATCTTGGCTTGATTCTAGAGTTTTCTAGAAGGATTTGTTACATGGAGTGCTCGCTCCAAGTGGTTCATGCATCCCATACAAGGAGGAACTAATCCCTTGTTGAGAGGAGCTATCCCTTTGAAGGAGGACTCTATCCCTCTGAAGGAGGAGCTGGTAACTGATCTCCATTGCACTATAAATTGAGGCATTGGGTCAATGGCCAACGAGGTTAGAAGTTGAACTTTTGAGGGTAAATGCTAGTGAAATCAAGACTTCCTATTTGAGCTTAAGAGGAGAGATCACATACTTTTGTGGCCCCATTGGGGAGTGAGTGAAGCTTGTCAAAGTAGAGGAGACTTCTTGTTGGACCCTGGAAGGAGCTTGTACAGCGTCAAGGCAAAGGTTGTAAGGTTCTTTTCTTTTGAATTAATACAATCAAGCTCATTTTTCTCAACAAGTATCTTATGCTATTTGTTTCCTGGATTCCTTGACTTTCATGTTAAATATGTTTTATAATATTGGATATTCAGGTGTTATTTAATTGTTTTCCTTGTTTGTGCTTGCAGGTTTGCGATAAAGGAACTTACTTGGATCAAAGAAGTGAAGGCATCTCCGAACTTGCGTTGGAAATGAGGTAGGCCCTTAAACACACTTGTTTCCCACTACTAATAAAGCACATTTAGAGAAAGATAGTGTTTGGTTGGTTTGTTTGTCATTAGGTCTTCATTAGATTCTAGAAAGGTCTGTCTTGTCCGCAAGATCGACTGATTCCGCGTGACAAAATGGCGACTCCACTGGGGATCACATGATTAGACGGATTCTCTCCAGGTTTACCTTCGAACTTTGGAATGTCACTAGGCAACTTATGCGGCATTGGCAGCCAATACGGAAGATAATTGATTGGATCATTCATAAGGCGCGTCAAGTCAGGTAAATCCAAAGTTGCAATGAATGGTAACTGATGATTAGGGTCTCTAAAACTTGAGCTCTGCACCTGCGTACCCTGCTAAATTTTTGAAAATTTTGACTTTTTCTCTTTTAGTTAATTTTATTTTGTTTTTCTAGTAATTGTCCTCTACCCATACCTGCATGTGACTGGTTGAAATCTTTCCTTGGATTGTTTCATTAGCATTAGGGTTTTAAGTGAAATACTAGAAGTTTTGCTTGTTGGGTTTGTTTTTCGATTTGGTTGTGTAGTGGCTCTGAGCTTAGAGACTGTAGGGACTTCAGATCACCTTAGTGTCTACCAGTCTTCTTGAGAGTCTGACCATGTTTGAAATCTCCCCTTGTTGAGAAATCCTCTTTGATATTTCTCTTTACAAAACTTCGATTGACTTGTGATTTAAAGTTTGGATTTTCATTTTTAAGAAAGGAATGCAAAATTGGTTGTTCTTAACTTATTTGTGATTCTGAACAAATTAGTCCTTGGTTTGCTTGTGACCAAGTAAAACATCCTCAAAAACACTTTTATGAGCTTTTTACTTCAAATAGGGTTTTGTTATTATATAGATCTTAAGTTTGCTTCATTAAATAGTTTTCTCAAAGATTGCTTTAGTTATATTTTTTTAATGCTTTTAGAAAAATGAAAGGTCTCTTTTCAAGAAAAAGCTTGTTCTTAGTAGCATTTGAGTTTTCGAATGAAAAGAGAAATTCTTGTAGAAATAATTAGTTGGCTCGTTTTTGAGTGCATTGAAACGAATACTCTTCTTTTGATTTGATTGTTAAAGAAAGATTTGTGTCTTTAAAAGTATTTGCATCTTCCAACTCTTTCTTAGCTAGAACTTCATTGAAGAGAAAAGATTAATTAGTCATCTTAAGTGCATCTTTATAGTGATTTTGTGTCGAGTCTTTACACCATAAGTTTCATCTCCATCACCTTTTGACTTAATCAAAAACCACTAAAAGTCACGCTTAATATAAAATCAATCTAGAAAAATTTTTGTTTCTAGGGCTCTGATACACAAATATAGCTTAGGCTAGTATCTTGGAGTAGGGAGTAATTAACTCTCCAAGATAAGTAAAAAAAACAAGTAGCTTTATCTTGTGGTAGGAGAAATACAATTGTTGCATTTATACTCTGGGAAAGCTCCTCTTAAAGGAGAAGCACGAGAT
>APFE031747872.1:0-14924 GCA_000404065.3 Pinus taeda
CTTTAATGGTAGTGAAGGATCAGTCTGCGGATATGTAGATGCTGACTATGCAGGTGATTTGGACAAAAGAAGATCTACTACAGGTTATGTCTTTAATCTTGCAGGTGGAGCGATTAGTTGGATGTCAAAGCTTCAAGAAACAGTTGCGTTGTCCACTACTGAAGCCGAATATATAGCTGCCTCAGATGCCAGTAAAGAAGCAATCTGGTTAAAGGGTCTGCTAGATGAAATTGGAAGAAAGCAAGAGAAAGTGGATGTACTTTGTGACAGTGAAAGTGCTATTCACTTGGCTACAAATCCTGCCTATAACAGCAGAACCAAGCACATTGATGTAAGGTATCATTTTCTGAGACATGTGATTGATGGCGGAAAAGTAGCTCTTTAAAAGGTCCATACACTAGAGAATTGTGCAGACATATTCACAAAGCCAGTAACAGTAGAGAAGCTACAGTGGTGTTTAGCTTCTCTTGGCTTGCAGAAAAGATGATGAATGGGCATGGGCAGGAGCTTAGGAAATTGTTGTCAAGGTGGAGTTTGTTAGTATTGACAACAAATTAGTAATGTTTTTTATGTAAATTGTAATTAGGTGGTTGCATACCGAATAGTCGGTTAGTCGGTTATGTAACGATAGATGTAACGATAAGTCATGCCATAAAACTAATGTAATACACCTGAAATAAAATCGCAGCGGAGAATCATAATTATATCATCCATTCAGTTTAAAATTTAGTTTTCATATCTTGGCGAATCTTGGCGAGGGTTTCTTGTTTTTCTTGTTGTTTCTTTTGTTATTACATTTGGCTATTTCTACATAATTAAAGCTCCACATTCATTTTTTTATTAGTAATACCATATTTTAAATGCTATATAACAATTTCATATTAAGAATTAAATGAATGAAATATCTTCTTAAATTAATTTATTTTTAATTACAAATTCTCTTTAACCTTGAAATGTTTTGTTATTGTTAACATTGAGATAAATTTTCATCCACTTTCTTTCCATATATATACTTCTGAAGATGTGATTTAAATAATTAATCGATATGCATATTTAAAAAAAAATTGAGCCATGTAGGAGAAAGTAAAAGAATTATAGAAGTATCATCGATTTAAATGTAAAAATAAAAGTTTTTTTTGTTTTTGTTTTTGTTTTTTTTTACTTTTAGTTACTTTATTTCTCTATAAATCTAGTATTCTAATATGATATTTCATTTGGATATCTAAAAGACATGTGTGGACGCAAGGGCACACACATAATTACACATCTCCTTTATATTGAGTTTTAAAATGAGCCCCCTAAATAATTAAGGTAATTGCACACTCATAATTTACATTTAAAGTAATGTACATTTTTAGTAAATGTGAAAATTTTACATTTTTATAGATGGCCTCACTTTTTCTATTAATGCATTCTAATTTAAATAAATGCAATTACAACAAAAAATAGTGAAAATTTCAATTTCTATGCCAACTTAAATATAGTGACTATACTCTACAATGATTGGGTGAAAAAGGTAGTTAAATAATTAAGGTAATTGTAAACTAATAATTTCAATTTGGAATATTGTGTAATTTGACAATTTTATTGTTTTATGCATGGAATACCACTAAATAAATTAATCTTTTGAAAATATAATGTAGTCATATTCATTAGATGAAATTATATAAGAATGAGTTAATATTGATTCAAAAATTACTTCTATGATATATATAAATTAAAATTAAAACTAAAATGTCTGTCAACTACATAGTTTGTTAATTTCATTTTAAATAAAAATTTAACATTATTTATCATATATTACTTTCTCTGAACCTTGAACTAACATTTAATCAATACAAAACATTAAAATACATTGCATGCAACATTATATTCAAAATATTTATTAGAGGAAAACATATATTTATAAACATTGAAACCAAATAAGCTACCCAAAAAAATTCTTCAAAATATAAGAAATAAAAATATAGATTAACTCCTTTTACAGAAATAACTGGATAAGAAATTATTTTTTTACAAAAATATTCTGATAAGAAATTCTAACCTGAAAATAATTTGCATAATAGACCCCTCCACTAATTATCTATAATAACCCAGTGAATAAACATGTGTGGTTTTATTTCTCAAAACTTGTCTTTTCTAATCGTTCAAATCTATTTTGATTATTTGGAGAAGAAGATAATTTAGAAAATTTGCGAATCTCACCATTCATTAAAATAAATTCAATCACATTACTTCTTAACTTTGCAAACTATAGATTAAAAAAAACCATAAAAATATTTTTGAAGTAAATAGATTATTAAAAATGTTTATAAAGCAATATTTATGAATGAGTAATTTTGGTGCAGTAAATTACAGATATACTCTTCAATATATATTTAGTAATATTTGGAGAGTAAGAATTAATTAGTTGTAAAAAAATTGTCGTACTTAAAATTAAATGAAATAAATGTGCAAAATGAATCCTTAAAAAACTACAAATTAATTATTGACAAGATCCTCTTCCTTCTAATTAATTACTAATAAAAAGGAATATCAACTCCAATAAAAAAACGAAAAAATAAATATATAAGAATAAGACCAAACATGCATGTCCACCTTTGTGTGAAGGTTATCAATATGACCAAGCTATAGATGGTAAAAAGTGTTAATGAGACTCCATCTCTAGAGATTTACTCTATGTGGCATAAATTTTAAATTTAAATGGTAATTTTAAATTTGAAAGGTAATTTTTGCACCATGAAACCTCCGCAAAAGAAATCTGCAATCTACCACGAAGTTGTGCCTTCACGCTGTAGTCATAATTTCCATTCATGTCCTATATGTAGATATGAATTGAAGTAGCTCTATGTCATAAAGGAAAATTCCTAGAGCATCATTTGCTCGTTTTACTTAATGTTCATTTTCAAATTTTGTTGTTTCTTATGATAGTCCTATGACGACAGTCAAAAATTATTTCGGTCCTTTTAATACCATGTGCTTTATCGTGTGTAAGCGTTAGTACAGTTTGGTAAGATCCGCAGATAACATATCAGTTAACTCTTTTTTGTTTTTGCTGGTGAAGGTTTCACTTAAGTGCCAATTTTTTAAAATTAGTTTCTGATCATTTTTCTTAGGAAATTATTACTAACTTAATGGTATGGTGAATCTTTTAAATTTGAGAGGTGGCAGGTAACCGAATGAGTTTTGAGGGAGAGAGCCAGGGTTGGCAGCATAAGTTAAATGTAGGGCACCATGGTGAGGCGAGAGGGGGCGAGTTCTACTCTCTCCTACAGTCACGCAGTCTTCAGTAGATTCAAGAAACCTATGGAGGCTGAAATTGGAATTTTAGTAGGAGGGAAACATGACACCAGATATACACAGGGGCATGAAAAGATGCAGGAAGAAGTGAGAAAAGAAAGAAGAATAGAAGGAGAAAATCAGAATGTGGATACCAGAAATCGAATTCAACCATGTAAGCCCAGGGAAACTATCAAACCCATAGTGGTGTTAAGTGATCTGGTGCTACATGTGGATAGGGAACACATGGTGACTTACACAGTCATATGTAAATTCATGGGGTTGTGGCCAACAAAGAAGGCTTTACATGCATGGATAAAGAATAATTGGAAACTTAAGGGGGCTATAGATTTTCACCTTGGAGAAAAAGGTTTCTTCATGGTTGTTTTTATGTACATTGAGGATAAAAACATGCTGTTTCATGGAGGGCCCTACTTCTATGCTGTTATAGGCCTCTATATGCAGCCTTGGGTAATGAATTTTGTCCTGGAGCATGAGACATTCACTTCAGTCCCGATTTGGGTAAGGCTCTACTTCTTACCATTGGATTATTGACAGCAAGAATCATTAAAAGTAATAGGAAATAAACTAAGGCACTTTGTTAAAATATCGGAGGGCACTAGGCAAGGAAAGTATACCTCCTTTGCCCGGAATTGCATAGAGATGGACCTCTCTCGAGCTCTACCGGATGAAGTTATTTTGGAAGTTTTTATATAAAAAATGGGTACAAGTGGTGGACTATGAGCATGTTTCTTTCATATGCCACAAGTGCCATGAATATGGGCATCTATTCGGGGATTGCCCCTTAAACAAAATGGAAAGTAGAACTAAAGCTAGCTCATGGAAAGAAACTGAAAGCTTTAGGAAAGTGGGAAATAGAGGTACTGGAGGGAGAAAGTGCCAAAAGAAAATAAATGAGGAAAAGTAGCCAAGTTAGAATAGGTACAAGGTACTAGAAGAAGAAGAGGAGCATGATAACGCAATGCAGACTCAGGAGGTAAGCCCTGCGGAGAAGGAAAAGGAAGAGAGTATGGGGGACACACAAGACAACAATCAACAAAAGGAGGATCTGCTGAACACAATGGAACTTGATAGGGACCAAGAGATGACCCCGAGCGAGGTGGGAACAGAAGATCATGAACTGCAAAATATTCTTGATAGGGAGCATCTAGATCTGGAAAAGTTCTTGGAGCAAGGAACCACTAAAGGAATGGATTCACTACGATAAGAGGAGTTCAACATAGTGCAACAATTGTTACTATGGAGAACTCCGGAAAATGGTTTGGGAGTCAAAATAAATGATGATAGTGAGGACAATGAAGGGGTGAAAACAATGAAGGCAACAATAGGACTAGCTCTTAGGAAACATGGCAAGAAAAGAGGTAGGAAAAAATAGAACGAGCTGCTGATAGAGTGTGGAAAACTCATGATCGATTCAAGTAAGATGAAAGACCTAACCAGATACTCATTTACAAATATTTCTTAATGAAGCTTACAACATAGAATATTAGGGGTTTAGGGAGTAAAAGGAAGCAAAGAAATCTTAGCAATAAAATGAAAGAAGAAAAACCATATATGATTTTTATCCAAGAAACAAAATGTTCAATAGAAAAAATAAGAGGAATTCAAAACAAATGGCTAAATAAATATGAATATGTAGAAGTCAAAGCAGACAAAACAACATGAGGAATTCTCACATTATGGAACCCTCAGAAAATAGGAATTGTAGATGCGGAAGCATATAGGAACTACTTATTAGTGGTTATTCAACCTTTGGGGGACAATGAAGTTTATTTAATCACAAATATTTATGGTCCATAGAATCCGAAAGATAAACTAAAACTTCTTACTTCACTGGAGGACCTAAGAGACAAACATTCAGGCATCACCTAGATTTTTTGAGGGGGCTTTAATATGATTAGGTCACTGACAGAGAAAAAAGGTGGAATCGGATCACTAGGAAGAGACTCCATGGCATTTCATAATTTTATAAACAATATGAGGCTAGTAGACATAGAGACAAGTAATGGCATCTTTACCTGGAATAACAAAAAGGGAGGAGAGTCTCAGGTGGCCTCAAAACTAGATAGGTTTATTATCTCGGAGGACCTTATCCTAACAGGACTTGACCTGTCAGCAATGATACTCCATTTTGGTGGCTTGGATCATTGGCCTATTCAACTTGAAGCGTCCTTTATAGGAACTCTAAGAAACAAACCTTTCAGGTTTGAAAAAATTTGGCTCACCCATGTGGACTTTTCAACA
Source organism: Pinus taeda (assembly GCA_000404065.3). NCBI lineage: Eukaryota > Viridiplantae > Streptophyta > Pinopsida > Pinales > Pinaceae > Pinus > Pinus taeda. Next base: position 5,545 of record APFE031747872.1, read on the forward strand.
ATATTGAAAAATGGTGGACAGAGGATATGGAAGTTCAAGACACTAAAATGTTCCTCCTGCATAAAAGATTAAAACATATCAAAATCAGGCTTAAAGATTGGAATAAGAATGAGTTTGGCAACATTTTCGAAGAAAAAAAAGTGGTAAAATGAAAGCTACATGAAGTTAACCAAATCCTCATTACAGATGGCTTCAACGGTGAAAGAAAGGAACAAGCTGAATACCATCAACATGAATGGGAAGAATTATGCAAACAAGAGGAGATATTCTAGAAATAGAAATCAAGGGTACAATGGTTAAGAGAAGGAGAAAGGAACACATGGGTTTTTCACAAATCTACCATGGATCACAGGTCTCATAAAAAGATCTAAAAAATCAAAGATAGTCAAGGGAATAAACTCGATACCCACAAAGAAATAGAAGCTGAGCTGGTTAAACATTTCAAAGGAATAGCAGAGGAACCTCTCTTGGATAGATTGCAATTCATTAGTGACTTTACAAGGCACATTCCTAAGCTTGTGATACGAGAAGGCAATTACAATCTAAACAGGCTTATGAATGAAGAGGAGGTTAGCAAAGTCATCAAAGAAATGAAAAATGGGAAGGCACCAGGTCTGGATGGGTTTAATGTTGACTTCTTTAAAGCATGTTGGAAAATAATCAAGCATGATATCCTCAATGTGGTGAAGGACTCGAGGAAAAATAGAACTGTTTTGAAGGCACTCAATACCTCTTTCATATCCTTAATTCCAAAACAGGAAAGTGCTATGACACTAGACACATTCAGACCAGTAGCATTATGCAGTGTGGTGTATAAAATAATTTCCAAAATTATTACCAACAGGCTTAAACCCCTTCTCCCAATCCTCGTATCTGAAGAATAAACTAGGTTTGTGGAACGCAGACAAATTCTAAACAATATCATTCAAGCACATGAGGTAGTTCACTCACTTATAAGGAATAAGTAGGCAGGAGCGATTATGCAACTTGACCTAGAAAAGGGTTATGATAAGATAAGTTGGGCTTACATAAGGAGAGTTCTTATAGCATACGGATTGACCATAACTTGGTAAGATGGGTGATGGCCCTTGTAACTACCTCTAGTTTTTCAATCATGGTAAATGTTTCACCATCAAGCCCTTTAATCCAATGAGAGGTCTCAGACAAGGATATCCTCTCTCACCCTTTCTCTTTATTCTCATGATGGAAGGGCTAGGCAAAGCTATCAAGTTTGTCAAAGCAGAAGGTAAAATCCAGGGTCTCAAACTCAACATGAACGAAAAGGCTTTGACCCATAAACAATTTGTGGATGATACTATGCTATAGGGAACACCTACGGTCAAGGAAGCTCTAGCCTACAAACAAACCTTGGAAGACTTTGCAATGGCGACAGACACAGAGGTAAGCATTACCAAAACTAAGATTTTCCTTTTCAATACTAACATTGCTATTCAGAGAAATATATCAAGAATTCTAGGCTTTCAAAGAGATATGCTACCCTCCAAATACCTGGGAGTACTACTAACTGACAAACCTCTAAGAAAGATGGTTTGGGAGCATGTGATTAATAAGCTATAGGACAAAATGAGAAAATGAACAAGTAGGTCTTTGAACCTAGCAGGATGACTTGTACTCACAAAAGTTGTCTTACAAATGGTCCCCATCTTTATGTTTTTAGTCCCTCCAACTCCTAAAGGAGTCATGCAACTATGCAGAAATATTCAAAGAGATTTTCTATGGGGTAAAGGGGAAGAGAAAAAAATGAGCCTTGGTAGCCTGGGAAAAGATCTGTAAACCTAAGTGACATGGAGGTTTGGGATTGGATGATCCTGAAGTTCTAAACAAAGTCTTGCGGGAAAAACTTTGGTGGAGGTGGCTAAAAGATTCAGCTTCCCCTTGGACCCAAATTTTGAAATAGAAATACGCAAACAATAAGCAAGACAGGGATCACATTAGAATGTCAGGGATCATCAAAGCCTCTCACATTTGGAACAAAGCCTGGGAGAATAGAGACCTTGTTTAGAAACATAGTTTCTGGGAAATTAGAGATGGAAATCTTGCATGGGTTTGGTAGGATAAGTGGCAACATGAACCCAAATTGTTAAGAGAAGAATTTGAAAATCTTAAGAACGATACTAATAACAAAAGGTTACTCAGAGTAAATGTATTCTGGGACCAGGAAAAAAGTGAGGGAAAATGGAGCATATGTAAGAACTTGGAATACAATGATGACTCCCCCTTGAAGGCATAGGCACAAGCTCTAACAACTATCCTGGAATAGAGAAGGATACTGACATCAGCAAATTCAGACCAGCTGAGATGGGGCAATAACAACGAAGGTAACTTTAACCTCAAAGAGGCCAAGCACATAGCTAGTGGGCTTGACTTTCCGAACCCTGATTGGGTATGGAAGGACCTATGGCATAATCAGAAGATCAAACTATTCATGTGGTTAGTTCAGCATAAAAAAATTCTAACCTGGGAAAACCTGAGGAAAAGAGGGGTAGCTAGTCCATCTAAATGCCAGCTATGTGAAGTTTAAGAAGAAACTATGGATCACCTTCTAAACCTTTGCCCTTTCACATCCACATTGTGGAATTGGATTGCCTCAATATTCAGGCAAAGAGACATAGACACGGGGAGTATTACCAGCACCTTAAAGAAGTGGAGGAAAGTTTTCTCTCATAATGAAATAGTCAACAAAGCTTGGGATTAGCTCCAAGCTTTATAATCTAGGATGTTTGGATAGAACGCAACAATAGAATATTGAAAAACAGGAAAGGTTCTTCCTAGTGCATCATGGAATAGATTTTAAGACAACTTAATGAGACGGTAGGAACTCTCATTAAAACTCCCCTGAGAACCAACCGAATGATACAGATGTACGAATACTAATGCAATTGGGTATGTAGGGGCTCACCCCAAAAGGCAAAAACAAAAATGCAAATCATATAACTGCTGATAAGGATTTTTGGCCCCCCCCCCCCCTTCAAGGTTTTTTGAAATGTAATATTTATGGGGCCTTAAAAGGAAACCCGAGCATGGTTGGTTATGGAGGAGTGGTAAGGGGTGAAAGGGGTTGTATAAAAATCATATTTCATAGTAATTTGGGGAAGCCACATACAATATGGCAGATCTCAGGCCCTAGAGAAATGCTTAGAAATCCTAAGGAACTCAAATCTTCATAACATTATAATTGAAGGCGATTTCGAATTGATTATAAATTTGGTCAAGAGAATTTGCTATGGCTCAGCTCTGGAAAAAGTTTCAAGACATTGGAGGGTTTTGCAAGTCTATCAAAGGATTCAATCCCACTTGCATAACATGAGAACCATGAGTTTCACTCATGTGCACCGAAGAACCAACAAATTAGCGGACATTTTAGCTAATGAAGGCATACTATGTGCTAAAAGAAATAATAAATATAAATGGAGGATGATCCCCCAAGGTAGATTGAGGGAAGAGTGTCTTAGACAGGTGAATGTGGATTGGAAGCTTTATTAGAGCAGGGGATACTAGCACATTGTACTCTTCTGGAAACATTTGAATGTTAGTCTACATGAATCAACAGTCAAGGAATATAAACGAAAAGAATGGCAGTTCCTTAGGCTGGAATAGGTGCCGAGAATCCTACAATCCCAAGGTTTTTGGGTGGGTGTCAATTAATAACACAAGTATTTACATGAATTTGAATCATGTTACAGAAAGCCCTATCATTGGAATTGCAGGGAGATTGGTTAAATTATGAGCATGTAGGAGAAATAGCAGCAATTGCATCAAATCTGTGTTGCAAATAGCAAGATGGTTATCAAGCCAATCAGCCCTGAAGTCGACTTTAACATTAGCTTTATCATGACTTTTGTTTGAAAGCAGTGTTAAACAATGAGCAAGTTACAAAGTTGGATGGGAACCGCATGCATGTGGTGGATTACATGCGCGAGGGTTATGAGACAAGACATGCCCGAAATTTTTATGGAGCAGTCTCTATAGGCTCATCGGGTCTGATTCAAGAATTAAAGGGAGTGTTTGTTAATGGCCCAATATTGTTAATGACTGTTAGATCTCATAGATCGAGCAGTCAGGGCTTCCGATTATCTTTTGTGGTCGCTTTGTCATGTTTTTGCGGGCCTCACGCCCGATGAGTGGGCCTTAGGCTCAGTATCCTAGGGAAATACTGGATTCAATATAAAATTGGCTCAAAAATAAAACAAAAATATTAAAATACAAAAATATTGGTTCAAAAATAAAATTAAAAAAATTAAAATATAGAAATATTTACATACTTGAGATTAACATATTTTTGTAAATTATCTTTAAGATATTTCTTATTTCTTCCTATTTCTTATAATTAATATAAATTGATTACTTTTGAATGTAGATTTTATAATAAGAAAGGTATAGAAATTTTAAGTCTAAGAGGTTAAAAAGAGAAAATTATGAAACAATTTGTGGTGGGCCCATAAAAACAACTTGTTACAGTGAGCAACACCTGCTAGTAAGAATTTGTAGTTTTACTTGATGAATAAGCTACCTCCATTTTTTAATGAAAAGTATAATATGTTTACATATCTTTCTGTTTCAGTTTTGGCTTTTGGGTGGCAACCACTTGTTTTTACTCTATTATGTAGTGGTTAAAATTTTGAGTTTTTAACAATTTCTAATTAGTAAGCTCCTATGATCTCTACACAGTGAAACTACCTAAAAAGTTTTTTCAAGATGCAAAATTCATTTATATATTTAAAAATTTCAATTTAAATAATAAAACTACAAAAAAAAAAATTGTTTAAAGTAATATTAACATATTCCAAAACTACAAATGGTAATAATTTTTTTTTATAAACTCATAAATTCAAATATCTCACACGAATAGTACATTTACTTTATCTCTATAAAGTTAGTATGAAAATCATATTTCATATGGATATTTAAATATTTTATTTATATTCTGGGCTAAAGATGTATATCATTTTTTTTTATATAGACAACATTTTATTTTATTTTATTTAAAGAATATATGTTTTTTTTAAAAGGACATGTGTCAACTCAAGGTTGTGTACATACATAATTACACATTTCCCTTATATTGAGTTGTAGAATGAGCCTCTTGGCTAAATAATTAAGGTAATTGCACACTCATAATTTCAATTTCTAATATTGTACAATTTTAGTAAATTTGAAAATTTCACATATTTATACATGACCTAACTAATTGTATTAATGCATTTTAATTTAAATAGATACAATTACAACAAAACATAGTGAACATTTGAATTTATATCTCAACTTAAATATAGTGACTATACTCTACAAAGATAGGGTGAAAAGGGTAGTTAAATCATTAAGGTAATCGCAAACTAATAATTTCAATTTACAATATTGTGTAATTTCATAATTTTATTGTTTTAGGGATAAATTAACATGAATTACAATGAAATAAATTAATATTTTGCAAATATAATATAGTCAAATTCACAAGAAGAAATTTTATAAGAACTAATGAAGTTTGATTAGAAAATCATTTTTATGATATACATAAATTAAAATTAAAATTAAAATATCTCTCAACTACATAGTTTATGTTGATAGTTTGATTTTAATCAAAATTTTAATATGATTTCTCATATATTAACCTTGACCCAAAATTTAATGATACAAATCATTGAAACACATTGTATAGAACAATATATTCAAAATATTTAGCAGAGGAAAAAATATATTTATAAACATTGAAAACAAATAAACTACTAAGAAAAATTCATCAAAATGTTATTCAAGATCAATTTTTAATATATATAGAAAATGGGGATATGATGAAATAAAAATATAGATTGAGGTTTTTATAAAAGAATAATTCCATAAGAATGAAAATAATTTGCATAATAAATCCCTATACTAATTATCTATAACAACCCTATCAATAAACATGTGCTGTTTTCTTTCTCAAAGCTTGTCTTTTTTAATCCTTCAAATCTTGCTTGGAACAGAACACAATTTAGACAATGTAAACTAGTCATTCATTAAAATAAATTCAAATACATTTCTTGTTGACTTTCCAAACTATAGATTAAAGAAAACATAATCAAAATATTCTTTAAGGAAAGAAATTATTGCAAATATTTATAAAGAAATAAATTATCTTAGGAGTAACCTTAGAGAACTAAATTATAAAAAAATACTCTTCAATATATATTTAGTAATATTTGGAGGGACACTAGTAAGAATTAATTGGTTGTGAAAAGTTATGATATGTGAAATTAAATGAAATATATGTGCGGAATGGATACTCATGAAAACTACAAATTAATTATTGAGGATATCATCTTCATTCTAATTAATTACTAATAACCAATTACATATATTCAAAATTACTATTATGAAATTGGTAACAAAAGTATATTCAAAATATTTGTTTAGAGAAATGTGTAATTATGTATGTTCTCAATGTAGAGTTTTATACATATTTTACAATTTTGATATTGACATAAATTTTATAGTTTTATACATGACCTACCTAACAATCTAAGAAATGCTGCAGCTTTGTTGTTGCTTAAAATATTGCAGCTTTAGAATGACCTCATCCTTCTCAATTAGCTGTTGAGACAAGGCATCCTAATCTTGTTTCAAAAAATTATATTGCTCCATCATTGTTTCTCTTAAATAATCAATCTCCATAATGTGTTGATTATTTTTCTCTTCTAGTTTCTCTTTCAAATTTGAGTGAGAAAAAGACTCAACTTCCTAATGCAAATCATCAAGGAGATCAATCTTCTCTTGAAATTCATCTGCAACCTATTCTTAAGTAGTTGTACTCTTTGCGTTCAATACATCTACCACTAATTGTAATTGAAAAACTTCTTTATAAATTTCTGTGTCCTTCTTCTCAGGAAGCTCCTGCAACCTTTTACCATCTTGAAAATCCAAGTTTCTATAGCAAAAAGATGATACAAAAGAAAGTTGATGATGACCATAACTTCACACTTCCAATCACCACATAAATAAGAAAAATTCACCTAAATTTGGATGAATACCCACCAAAAAAACATAAAATACATAAACCTATAAACCTATAGACATATGGCCGTTGATCTTAATTTACGAATCATTTTTACAAGCTTCAACCCATGGACATTAACCAAATCCTCAGAAATTAATATCCTTGTATTTAAAAATGTGTAACCAAATTTTGTTTGTGAATACTTGTGCCAAGAGCGTTGCAAGGGCTCACCAAAAAAACTAGAACGATATTTTTGATTCCCTCGAACGTTCTAACAAGTAATTCGACATTCTAATAAAAAAATGGATAAGTGTCAGAGGGAATAGCGTGTATAGCCCTGTTACCAGAAACGGGACCATGTCCGCCGTTTTTGGCAGAAACCTTCCGAGAAACCGCAACGATCCCAGAAACACCATCTGCAACGGTCGTTTTCGTTTTCTGTGGCAAGAAACAGTTTCCCGCGAAACAAAACCGTTTCTTCTTCCCGTTTCCTGCAGTTAAATTTATTTTTTGAGACTCTGGTAAATTTAATTTTTTCAAACCTTCAGTTAAATCGAGTTTAAATAGCAATTAATTGTTAGTTTTCTGGAAGTTAAGTCTAGTTTAATTCGCAGTCGCAGTTGACTGTTAGTCACAGTTCACTGTTAGTTTGCTACAGTGGACTGTTAGTTTCCTTCCAATTAAACATAAGTATTCAAGCGTATTGTGAGTCAGCGGCTGAAGAAAGAACTAGCAGAACATAGCAGAACACAGGGTATTGTGAGAGTGCTGTCAAAGAAAAACACCAGTTGTCAAGGATTTAAGCAGAAGCAGAGAGCAAACCCATCACAGATCAGAGCCAAGCAGCTTCATGCCTCAACAATGTTGTCAATTCTATTGTCAAAAGGTATTGCCTGCAAATTTCAATCTCTGGTTTTTTTTAATGAATGCGCTATAACTGTGTTACTGTTCTGGTTCAGTCCTGTAATATCAATTAGGTGTCTTCTATCTGCTGCGCTATACCTGTGTTACTGTTCAGTCCTGTAATATCAATTAGGTGTTCTTTGATAGTCAACAGTAAAATGAGCTATGGTGTTTTATTGAGTGAAAGAGATCAAATGGTTTCACTAATTAAAGCAGAGTATTTGCGCTTTTCCTTGGAAAACAACTACCTGTCAACGAGATAATTCTGTAATTACAAGTCAAAACTACCCATCATGTGTCTAGCCTCTGTGATAAATGTAACTAAATTTTAATTTTAATTAAAAAAAAATGAAGTACCATAGAATCTGTAATTGGCACCGGATAATGCCCTTACCGCCATTGTAACTTTTGGGCAAATACGGTAAATGATTTATAGAGTAGTAGATGATTCATAAGGTGGACGTAGCACTTCAGGAACACTACAGCGCTGCATGATTTTAAGAAAATTTTGAAAAATAGAGGGTCTGGTAAGTCAAAGTAAAAAAATAGATTGACTCTTCCAGAAAAACTAAATTGGGCGAATAAATAAAGACATAAATAGTAAAAGAAATAGTATAAGAAAATTGGAAAGAAAATAGATAAAAAAGGAGATATGTTTAACTTTGTAGGGTTTACACCAACAAGTTCATCGTAAAACAATACGAATACTCTCATATGACAAAAGACACGAGAAGCCCTTGGCCATGCTATAGAGTAAAAATTACCTTTATAGTCCAGCATTTCCTTTAACCGTTATGAATGGCATATACTAAACCAGTGAAGTTCCAATTCTTTATGACATTGCATGGTCCATGATGAATTTGCATCAGCAATTGGCTGTTTCTTTCCATATTGCTCCTTTTGAGGATTCCTTGATGTGTTGATTCACCATATTTGAGGATCAGTTTAAGAATATTTTTCTTGCCTTCACCACGTGTGTACCAATCATAGACTTGTATGATACAGAACCTTCACGATTATACCGAATTAAGTATTATATTTAAGGTGATGCATAATTTTCCAATGGCATATTGAAAGGTCATACAACAATTTATTAAAAAAATTAAAAATAAAATATGACTCTGCATTCTTTGCTCGTTTGTTTGGTTTTGATTAAGACGAATTAAGTCTATTTGTTTTCCAGGCTGGTTTTGATTAAGACTGATTAAGCTATCTCTATCCGTGGGTGGTTGGTCTTGGGTCATTGATTTTGGAACCCTTTAACTCAAGTGTGTTCAATATAAAGTCGAAAACAAACTGGGAATGATAAAGATTGTGGATGGTATAAAGTTGAGAACCTGATTTATCTTTAAGTTGAGAACACTTATATTGTGCTAAAATTAAGTGGTTGATAAACGTTAGTAGCAAAATAATTGTGTTATCTGTAAAGCTAAGAATTTGTAGGTGTAGTTCTATGAGAGGAGTGGAGCTCACGTAAAACTCT